>VMDR010003812.1:0-67120 GCA_007922815.1 Macrotus californicus
GGTAAGATTGGGTTAACGGGTTGATGCAAACAATACCCCTGTTTTCATTACGTCAAACTTGGGCCGTCTGAAGTGTGACATTTTTCTTTCTCCCCTCCCTTCCTTCCTTCCTTCCTTCCATTTAATCTTTATTATATTTTTTCTATTACCATTTAGTCCCCTTATACCCCCTCCCCCAGCAGTCACCTCACTTTGGGGTGACATTTGTCCTTACTTGAGATTTTAACACTCTGTGTGCTGCTCTACAGTTTCATTTTATTTGATATTCTCAAATGGATTGTGCATTTTTGTGCTTACCGAAACAGGTGGTACAGACTAAATTTGAAAAAAAAATTGTTTTAATGTCTCAGAGGGCTGTGTATTTTGAGGGCAACGCAGGTGCAAGTGGCAGGTTAAATGTACGTATTTACATATAGCACATTCTAGGTGCCCTGGTTTGAGCTGTTGCTCCTTCCTGTGTTCCCACATTGTTTCAGAGGAACTATCTGAGCTTTCCTTTCTTTTTTTTTTCTTATTTTAATTTTAATTTTATTTTTTTAAATTACTTTATTGTTGTTAAATTACAGTTTGCATTTTCCCCCCACCACTCTTCCCCCACCCCAGCCAATCCCACGCCCTCCCCCGCTCCCACCCTTCCCCTTGGTTATGTCCATGTGTCCTTTATCGTGTTTCCTGGAAACCCTTCCCCGCACTGTTCCCTCCCCCTCCCCTCTGGCCATTGTTAGATTGTTCTTAATTTCAATGTATTTTGTTTGCTGTTTTCTTTTGTTGATTATGTTCCAGTTAAAGGTGAGATCATGTGGTATTTCTCCCTCACCACCTGGCTTATTTCACTTAGCATAATGCTCTCTAGTTCCATCCATGCTGTTGCAAAGGGTAGGATCTCCTTCTTTCTTTCTGCTGCGTAGAATTCCATTGTGTAAATGTACCATAGTTTTTTGATCCACTCATTGACTGATGGGCATTTAGGTTGCTTCCAGCACTTGGCTATTGTAAATTATGCTGCTATAAACATTGGGGTACATAGGTTCTTTTGGATTGGTGTTTCAGGCTGAGCTTTCCTTTCCAGGGCTTCCTCCTCCAGGTGCTTTTTTTTTTTTGAAGATTTTATTTAGTTACTTTTAGAGAGAGAAGGATGGAGGGAGGGAGAGATGGAGAGAAACATCGATGTGTGAGAGAAACACTGATTGCTTACCTCTCGCGTGCACACAGACTGGAAACTGGGCCCACAACCCAGGCATGTGCCCTGAGAGGGAATCGAACCAGCCATCTTTCACTTTGCTGGATGATGCCCAACCAACGGAGCCACAGCAGCCAGGGCTCCAGGTGTGTTCTTAATCCTCCAACCCCATCACCTGTGCCATCATCTGTTAATTATCACTTTGGTTATGCTCTGGAACTTCAGTCTCCACCCCCACCTCCACCTTCTGAGAACTCCTTTGGCTGCAGTGGTACTTAAAGTATACCCTGTTTTGAGGTCAAAGCGAGAATAAAAACAAAAACTACCACCTCCTTATGATTTCCCCAAGATACTGCTGGATCTCTCTCTCATTCCTTTGCTGTCAGAGGTCTTGGAAGAGCAACATTTTATTCACTGCCTTTATTTCCTCATTGCCAATTTAGTTCTCAGAAACATTTGGCTTCTCGCCCCATCGCTCTGTTCTGAAACGCTCTCTGAAAAGCCACCAAGACTTGACTGCCAATTCCTAAGCCTTCGTGGAAAGCTTCTTATCATCTCTGGAACATTTCGTCTCTCTGAAAACTCTCCTTACCCTTGACTTCTGAGATAGTCCTCTGTGCCTAGACCGTGGTGCCACCCTCCTCACTGCATGTCCTGTTTCCTTGGCGGGCTTCTCTTTACTGCTCGACTTTTATTTGTTAGAGCTCTCCAGAGTCCTGATTTAATGACAGTCTCATTCTTCATTTTTTTGACAGACTTATCCATTCTTATGTTGAAGATTCCCCAATGATTTTACTGTCCCCAAATAGTCTTTGGGAGAAGGAAGACAAAATGGTCTTTCGATTCCACCACCCATGTAATCCTAGCTCATGGCTCACTTGGAAATGCCCTTGCGGACAAGACCCCTCTCCTTGTTGAAAAGGCACTTGCCCAGCAGGCAGCAGTGCATGGTGTTGGAAGGTAGCCACTGCGTGTCAGGCATTGTCGTGGCTCAGACTTGTGTCACTGGGGGTTGCTGAAACATCTCCTTGACCAGACCTCATCTTTCCACCTTGCTTCTCTTTTTCATATCCTGTCCAAATGTTTTTTTTTTCCCTTAAGTTTAACTGATATTACTTTCCCGCCCTGATTCGTAGATGAAGTTTAAAATCCCATCTTTATAATGCATGTTTTAATGTCTGTTCCCCATTGCTGCTTGGTTAGACCTGGTGTACAAGCTTCTGTTTTCTGTCCTACAGTGTGTATCCCATGGCTTAACCTATTTCTTTCCTATTACATGTAAAGAGAGGTGCTCTGCTTTCTCCTTGCCTTTGGAACCAACAGGAATATCCACTAGAGGCATCCAGAATACTTATAACATTGGAAGGTTACAGTCACAAGAACAGTTTCTGGGGCCATTTGTCTCTCTTTCTATTAACTTGTCAGAGCCATGGGGACATAGCTCCCTCTCTGCTCCTCAGTGCTAATCAGCTCTTACCCAGGAGCCCTAAGTACTAGACGCCCGAGAAGGGCAAGGAGAAGAATGGCACCCACCACCTGATCCCACCAAAGACCAGATGGACATAAAAATGCCTGACACTCTCTCAGTTCAGCTATTATGACCCTAGCACCTCCCTCTTGGGTAACTCTCAGTCCGAGAAGGCCCCCTTTTCCAAAGAGAGTAGGGCACGTAGTGAACAGAAGCAGGACCCGTAGACTCTGAGGACTTTGACTTGGGGATGGACACGAGTCAGCACTGCAGGCCGCAGGATCAAAAACCTTGGGTTGGAGACAAAATCAAAGCACAGTGACTTTTTCCTGAGTTGTTTAGAGCTTCACTTGTGCCTGGGCCCTCTTTACCCACTCAGCTCCCACACCGACTGCCACTCAGTCTGAAGGTCTCTTCTGCCCCTTTTGGGCAGACACACGTCCTGCTGGCTTGGCCCATTTCCATGACAGGGTCCTTCTGTTGGTCTCGGAGCATCTGTATGAGTTGTTTGAGTTTCCCGGGACAGAGAAAGAGGGAAAACACTAACTTTGTTGGGGAGCACCTCCATGCTGTCTCCTTGGCATTAAGTACCTATACACATGTGTGCACGCATACACAAGTATATATGTGGTGGCCGTCTGACCGTATTTCATCCACATCTCATTTTAATACCGTTTAAGCATTATTCCTAATATTCTTTTGCTGGGGAGGTAACCATCTTCTGTATTATCTGAAAAGCCCTTAATTCATTTGTACAGTATATTCACCTGCTCCTTCTTTCGGTAACCCACATATTCATTTACCCATCTATCCATACATCCACCCACCCACCCACCGACCCAGCCATTAAAAATGCACCGAGGAACTATATTGTGCCATTGCTGCTTGATATAGGGGACTTAAAAACTGAGAATAATCTCCCTTTATTTTGCTTTCTCTTGTCTTGTACATACATACATCTAACTTTTTGAATCAATTCTAACTGACCATGAGGAGTAGGAGTGGGATGGAAAGGATGCTTACATATACAGTGATATTCCCAAGGCAGAGCAGTAACCAGAAATGATCTGAAATAACTTCCGTCCTCCAATTTTACTGATGGAAAGGAGCATGGGTGAAAGGACCATCAGCGTACGTGTCCTGGAGCGCCTGCACCGCAGTCAGAAACACTTTCCTAAGTGCAGGTGCTGATGTGGTGCTGGTCTTTGCTCACCAGGAGAGTCTGGTCACTGTGCCAACGTCCGCATGGCTCCCAGGCAGCACAGGACAAGCCACGTTATGGTGGGTTCCGTCCCTCTTCCAAACCCAGGTTTTAGTCACCGCTCAGGCCTTTTCCCCTGGCCTTGGCCTGCCCTCACCAGTAAACCGGCTTGCAGACTCTTGCCCAAGGAGAGAACCATACCAACTGGTAATAAGCACTCACATTTTTATAACTTCAACGGTTTTAAATGGAAAATTTCCTTAAATATTTGATACCATCATCCTTTGAAAATAGTATACAGAATATTATAAATCATGAACACCCCCTCTTTTTTGTTTTTGGCTCAACATCAAAAACATTTTTTTTTTACTATGTTTTGAAAAATAGTGCCTCCTCCAGACCTGTGGAGGGGTCATGGTCTCAACACTGATGCTCGCAGGTGTGGTGCTTCTTTGAACGTTTGCATTTGTGCACTTCTCTGTCCACTGCCTTCTTTCTCGCTCTCCATGTGCCTGCGCTTGCCTCTGTCGCTGTTTCTGCCTGAGGTCCCATTTCCCCTGCCATCTTTGTTTCTAGTCTGCGGTGACCTTGAAGACTAGATCACTGTGCTTCTTAGAGCTGTGGGCAGAATTAGAAGAAATCGACTGTGATCGAAAGTCTGAGGAGAAGTCCAAGGATTAAAGTACACGAGATTTACTGTTTTAAGGCTTTTATTTTCTGCTTTTCCATCCCCCAGGGTTTTTCAAAGGCTGTCTTCTGGGTCGCAGCCTTCTCTTGCACAGGTAAAGTTGCCCCACCTATCTGCAACTGTTCATCAGCTGATTTGGGATAGGTCCGTGTTTTCCAAAGTGTAACCTGCAGAATGCCTGCGTCAGAATCAATAGAGGTGCTGTTAAAATGCAAGTGCCCGGGTCCCACCCCTGACTCGTTGAATCAGAATTTCTGGGTAAAGGGCCTGAGAACATGCATTTTCATTAAGGAGCCCCAGCCACTTGTTTGCCCTCGAGCTTGAGAACTGTTGGAATAGGTGCAATGCCTGTGCTTTGAATCTGAGCTCAGTTTATTTTATATTTGTAGTTGCAGATTTCTGAGATGCTCAAAGAGGCAGAAAAGCCTAGTGGCTAAAAGTGAATGCTCTGGAGCCAATCTGCCCAGGTTCAAATCTCAGTTCTACCTCTAACAACTACATTTAATGAGCAACCTGTGTAAAGGCAAAGTGCCTCAGTTTCCTCATCTGTAAAATGGAGATAATAGTACCTACCCCATAAGATTGTCGCATTCATGTAGCAACAGTCAAAAAACAGTAAGCACACAGTAAATGTCAGCTTTTATTGCAATCACACTTTTGGATAGTGGCTGTGTCACGGCTCTTGTGCTTTATCCAAAGCACAGTGGTCACTGCTATACATAAGAAAACTTCTCCGACCACTCTCCTGCCTGAGCATACATGCACAGACACGCACATCTGGGACCACGAAGGAAGGACGTGTCATCCCTTGGCTTCAAATAGCGCGACTGGAGGTCATCCGTCCCTCTGAAAGTTCCTTCCATCCCTATGAACGCCAGATATCTAAGTTTGAAGGAGCATCACTGCCGTGAGCCTTAACTTTGACGATATTTCAACCTCACATTATGACACTTGTCAAGGGATTCAAACCAGAGTTACGGCTTTGGTGAGGTAGGTTCGTCTGTGTGCACCAAATTATGCAGCAATTGTGATGGAATCCCATCCAGAATTACACTAGTTTCTATGGCAACCAAATTCAAAATAGAGGCTTAGAAGCCTCTTCAAGTAGAAAAAGCAAGTTTTATTCCTTATGTACTTACGGAGTATATAGTTTATGCAAAGCATTTTCTAAATTGAACTTTAGTTTTTTACTTATCTTGCCATTAATAATTTTAATGTTGTTGTAGTACTACATTTCTAAATTTTCTCTGGATCTCTGACTGAGAATCTTGGGCCTCCCTAAAGTACTCATTTTGCTATGAATAGCTAATGTTTCGCTTTGTTGCTCATAACAGATGTACTAGGTATTTTTACTTTTCTGAGTAATTCTATAGTAATTAGTAAGAGGAGAGAGCAGCTGCTACAGAATTTCCAGGTTAGCAAGTCAACTTATTTTTAGTGGTAATTTAAATAAAAAGCTTTTGAGTAAATGCTTAATTTGTATAAAAGACGTATTTTAGCATGTGTCTGTCTGAGATAGTTCCAAAATTGGAGCTTGTGATCGCGAAAACCACGTCTTTGCAGATACTGACTGATTTGGCCATTGCAGGTAGAGTGGGGAGTGAGGACAGGCTAGGGTTTGCGGCTTGTAGCGGCAAAAGCTCGCTTCTCCTTTGTGCTTGCTGCTGGTTTTCTGTGGGTCCTCTCCCTCCCTCCCGGTTCACTCTGGGTCTTGGGTTGACAGCCAGCCCCTGGGGGAAGGTTGCTGGTCCTGTGGGCTAAAGACAACAGAGAGCATGGTGAGGGGACACTGACTTAAAGCTTCTATCTAGAAGTGACACGTGCAATTTGTTGCCTGCTCACAATTTACTGTCCATAGCAAATCTCACATTTGGGCCTGAGTCCACAGGTTCGGGGCATGTCGTCCTCCTAGAAGGCAGTGAATGTGGTACCCCCGAGGTCATGAAGTCTACCACAGCAGGGACAGCAGACCTTGGAGACAATAGACTTTTTTTAAGGGGTACTGGTGGAGGGGAGTGGCGGTAGAATTGCAGAACTTTTGAGAGCTCGGGGAAGTGGTCCGTAAGGGTTTTGTAACTTCCTGACGTCCCTGCGGCCACTTAGGGGCAGAGTAGCACTAAAACCAGGCCCCTGGGCACCAAACTGAGCCGCCTTTTCTCTGTAAAACTAGGAAACTTGGTCTCATGGCTTTGCCAAATGAGCTCTTTGTACAGGATAGCAGGTTATTCAGCCTTGGGTTAAAGTGCTTTCTCTCCCATTTGTTTTTGTCCTTTTGATGAACATTACTTTGGATAATTAAATTAAATTAAGCATTTTAATTTCTGATAGTGGAACACAGCGACTGCGTAAATGCTTTTCTAATTGGTTCTCTGAGCACAGGACCTTGAAGAAATGCAAATGGCCCAACCAGACATTTTCCCAGTGGTGTTTTTTTTCATGTTGATGGGAATTATAATTTTTTAGATTGCACTCTAATTATCAGAAAGAAGAAAGCTCTAGAAAGAGAAGGACCAAGAAGGACACTTGTGAATTGTAAGCTATCATCCATCAGCCTGGAATAAACGCAGGGCCCAGCTGGGACGGGGCCATTGTCCCCCTGGCCTGGGCAGACTGGTCCTGGTGGGCGGGGCCCCAGTGTGGCCGTCAGAAGCACCTGGGCTCAGAGTCCAGCTCTGCCACATGCTGGTCATGTGACCCATGTGTCGGTTTCTGATCTTTGAGTGTCCAGTGTGTTCATCTTGTAAAATGGGGACAGTCACCCTTCATCCAAGGGGAATCGTGATCGTGAGCAACAAAAGGATGACATGTTTGAAGCGTGTGGCGTGTAAGCTGTTCACAGTTTGTTTCCCGTTGTTCTGAGCATTAAACCTTCATTAATTCAGGATAATCCTGTTTCAGCTGTTTAGTAGCCATATCACTCTTTTGCCCTCCGAACTGGAAATGATCTCAAGTCCCCAAGTCTTCCTCAGGTGCTGTGGTCAAGCTTGTCTCTCCTGTCCTTTCGAAGGTCCGTAACAAGCGTCTCCCGGAGACACCAGCACTTGCCTCCTAGGATTGGTCAAATTTTAATCTCAGAAATATATATCTCAACCCAGGGAAGGCAGACAGCATGTGCTGGGATATTTCTTAGTGTTCTGTGTCCTGCACCCCTGATTCTCGGTACCCTTTTAGCAGGCGGCCCCACTCAAGGAGAAAGATGAGGAGCCGCTTAGAATGCAGGGGTCTCTTTCAGGCCCAGCAGAAGGAGGCTGGACTGACGGCTGGATCGGGGCAGCCAGCTGCTGCCCGTCTTTCCTCCAGCTGCAAAGGTGTTCCTTGGTTTACACAGGTGTGCCGGAGGCACCAACCTGTGTCCCAGCAGGAAGTTAGTGACACAAGTGTTACGTCCCACACATTGGCACTGTCATTTTGATGCCCTGTCTATTCTCTGCCTCCTTTTAAAAATAACCTTTCTTATTTTGGAGTAGTTTTAGGTTAGCAGTAAAAATGGGAGGGTAGTTGGGAGAGTCCCCACTCTCCCTGTTTTCAGCACTTTCTCCTTGTGTGATGCCTTCGTCCCACTTAATGCACCATTGTTCACGTACCCTTATGACTGAAGTCACACCTTATTCAGCTCTCTTAGTTTTTGGGTGATGACCCTTTTCTGTCCCAGGGTCCTGCCCAGGGCACCATGTACCATTTAGTCATGTCTCTTCAGGCTCCTATTGGCCGTGATGGTTTCCTCTGCCCTATTTTTCAGCCTGTTTTGAACTAATTTTTAAGAGATGCTTTTTCTTATTTTTGAGAAATGCTTGATAGTGGGTGTTAATTTTCAATCAGCAAACCTTTATAGAGCACACCTACAACATGAGGTGACAGAGCCTGATGACAGAATGAAGGAAGTTGCTTTTCCCGATCCTAGTGCCACTCAGCTCTTAAATTGCCTGCATGCCATTGTACACCTCCTGCCCACTCCCACCCTCCGGAGGTCTTATTAAAATACAGATTCTGGCTCAGTAGTTCCAGGGCAGGGCCTAAGAACCTGCATTTTTAACAAGCTCCCAGGTATGCGTGTGTTGCAAGGGGCCGCACTGTGAGGCTCGAGACCCTGTACTTGTGCAGAGCTCTGTGGGAGGGGGACGGAGAGCTACATAGGTTGTCTATGACAATCTCTGTCACCAAGAAGTTTGTGATTTTGTTAGGAAAGAGAAGACAATGAAACAAGGGATTAAAAAGCAGAGTGCAAAATGGAAATTAGGGTAGTGGACGTTTTACACCATTCAGGATGGCTATTATTAGAAACCCAGAAAATAATATGTGTCGGAGATTGCTAATGGGAGTGTAAAATGGTGCATTTTCTACAGAAATTTATGGAATGGTTCCTCAAAAAATTGCACATGGAATTATCATATGACCCAGCAATTTCATTTCTGGGTGTATACCCCAAAGAATTGAAAGCAGGGTCTTAGATGTTTGTACAGTCACAGCCGTAGCAGCATCGTTCACAGTTCATGTTTATGTTATTCACTAAAGTTGGAAGAACTCAAGTGTCCATCCATAATGAATGGATGAACAAAATACACACACACACACACACACACACACACAATGGAATAATCAGCCTTAGAAAGGAAGGAGATTCTGACATGTGACTATAACTTGGATGGACCTCGAAGGTGTGTTAAGTGAAATATGCCAGTCACAAAAGGAGAAATACAGTTTATGAGGCACTTAGACGAGGAAAATTCAGAGGCAGAGTGGGAGGGTGGCCATTAGGGCCCAGGGGTGGAGGGAGTGGACGTCAGTGGCTATCGGCACAGAGTTTCAGTTCTGGGAGAAGTTCTGTGGTGCTTCTGCGGTGGGTGGTGGTCATGGCCTCACAGCAGCGTGACTGTGATCGACCCCACTGAGCTGTGCTCTTACATATGGTTAAAGTGGCGGATTTTCTGTTACACGTATTTCACCATAATTTTAAAATTATTTTTAAAGAGACATGCACAGAAAGTACAATAGGTGGTAGAGCTGTCAGGTGAGGAGGGTAGGATGACAAAAGTGAGGCGCCCGTGTGACATACCAGGTGCCAAGTGCTTGTGGCTCGTTAGCCTCCCACAGCTGCCCACGAAGCTGGTTAGCCCCGTGAGTCAGCGATGGGACCACGGGAGGGAAGACGTCACGGAAGGCTGTAGCAGTCAGGGAGCAGTGTCCACGGTGGAATTTAAGGTGGGTCCTGGAAGAGAGACAGGAGTTTAGTGGAAAGACGTTGGGGGGTGTTCCAGATGGACGGCGGGGACTGGCCGAGGAAAGATACGGGGCCTGGATGGGAGCCGCTGTTCAGATCCACGACTGCACTCGGAGTGATGACTAGTGGGGAGACTGTGAACGACCCTCAGTTCCAGGGACTTGGACAGGGACTGTATCTTTTGGTGTCGAAGCAGGGGGTATCAGAGCCAGCAGGTGGCGTTAGTGGGCGAAGTGGCTTAGTGCAAGGTGACGGGGTGGGTGGGTGGCTACGGCAGCTGAATAGAGCACACCCCGCCTAGACGTTCGAATCTCACACACAAACCTGGAGTAGCACGGCCACCGCTGGGCTCCCCTGCAGGCACCAGATAGCACTGAACTCAGTGTGAAGTGCCCGCGTCCCCGAAGGGGCGCAGAGCGATGCCGGGGGCATGTAAGACCACTTGCTGCACGAGGCACATCTTCCTGGCTGTGTCAGCAGTCCTCGAAGGTCGTGGGTGAAAATTAATGCAGTTTCACCAAGGACTTAAAATATTATTTTTATGTTATGACAAAGATAAATGGAGTAGAATACTGATGTGGCTAACCAGTTGTTAGCACCACTGTTTACGTTCCAGAGTTTAAAAGTGCATTGTATCGATGGAAATCATGAAAAGCTAATGCTCATTGAACACTCACTGTGTGCCAGGTGCCATTCTGAGCACTTTGCATGTGCTGCCTCCTTCGATTCCTCTCACAGCCCAGCGTGCTCGATGCTATTATTCCCCGATTTGCAGATAAGGGGACAGGGGCGCTGTGAGGGGTAGTCGCTGACCCAGGCGATTGCGGCAGAAATCTAGTATGCAAGGGTCGTCACAGACGCACTTACAATTACCTCTGAGTTTCATTTCTTTTTCCACGGCACTTCGATCCAAGAGTAGTTTAAGTAGGGACCACTAGATGTCACTACCTGGTGCTCCCTAAGAAAGTGGAGGGCCCCTGTGACTCCACCCTGAGAAAACAAAACCCCACATAACCACTGGAGTTTACCGATTTCTTGTTGGAAAGTGCTGGTGTGACTTGTGACCCGAAGCACCTCTGTCTCCTTTCCTCCCACCTAAGGTCCAGCCCAGCTAGCTAGGTGCTATTGGGTTCCCCCCTCCACCCCCACATCTGCTGGTGGGTTTTATAATCAGGAAAGCACGGCACTGTCACTTCATATGGCAGTTTCCTCCCAGACAGACTGCCACCTGTGCCCTGAAGTCAGGGGGGCAGGGCTGATCAGAGGTGTGTGTGTGTGTGTGTGTGTGTGTGTGTGTGTGTGAGAGAGAGAGAGAGAGAGTGGTGTTTGTTCCGAGAGAGAGAGAGAGAGAGAGAGAGAGAGAGAGAGAGAGAGTGTCTGAGTGGTGTTTGTTCCAAGTTTGAGTCACTGAAGAACCGGGAACATGTCCTTGCAAGTTGGACCGGGGCTTTCCAGTGAGACGTCCCCCAGCACAGCGCTTCCACAGGGCAGCAGCGTGACGAGCATCTGCTGTTAAATTGTGCAGAAGGGTCGGAGTGGGGCTTGTGCGCAGGGTGCCAGCAAATAAGAGGGGGGTCTGGAAAGGGAATAGGGAGGGTGCTTGGCCTCTTGGGGGCAGTGGGTGTTGGAGGAGAGGAGGAGGATGTGACAGGGGCTCATCAGAGGGAAAAGAAGGGCCAGTGCAAGGGGCCCTGTGCCTCTCTACTGGTACCCAACCAACACTGATTCAGGGCATACTAGAATGTACATGTTCTACTGCAAGTGAATACAAAAATGTGTCCAAAATGAGCAGATTAGCCCTGACTGGTGTGACTTGGTTGGGCGTCGTCCTGCAAACCGAAAGGTCGCTGGTTCAATTCCTGATCAGGACACACATCTGGGTTACGGGTTTGGGCCTCAGTTGGGGCATGTACAAGAGGCACCTGATGGATGTTTTTCTCTTGCATTGATGTTGCTCTCCTTCCTTCTCCCTCACTTCCCTTCTCTGTAAAAATAAATAAACAAAATATTTTAAAAAAAGAAAAAATGAGCAAATCAAACATGTAAGATTTTAAAACCTTTTTTCTTTCTTGATTCCAGCATTCTCCAATTAATTTTGAAATCTTTCTTCTTTACTGTAAACTTCTTGAGAGGTCAGTACTTATATCTAAACACAGTCAATGGAATGATGGATGATTACATTTTTATTCCAGTTCACTTGAATATGAACAGAAATTCTTATTCAGCGAAAGGAACGGAGGGCTCTCTAAAACATGGTGCTCCTACCAAAGGGGAGCAGAGAAGGGGGATACACTGCTGGAGAAAAGGAAAGTTTTTACTGAGACCGGTCTCCTTTCTGGTGGAGAGGAGTCAGCATGTAATGGATGCATCAGGAGCTGCTTTGAAAAATGGGGCCAAGTTATGAGGACAACTACAGAGATCTTTTTAAAAAATCCGGACAATAAAGCAAACAGTGCAGGTGAATGTCTTCAAATTACAGAAGGGAATGTCAGTATCGGGCAGAACTTTGTACTTTCTGTGGCGGGAGACTGAACGCAGCAGGACATGTGCTGCATTCTGCTTCAGCTTCGCTGCTGGTCTGTGCTTTCCGCGTTTTGAACATAGTAACATGCGCTGGCAAGACACTTTCTACTTTCGTTACTTTAGATGGAAACTTCCTGCTAAGCTCTCGAAATGCAAATGCTGATCTATTTCAAATGGGAATGCTATTGACATTAATTTCTTTGCTGCGGGTAACTTACACACGCTGCTTCCGCTGCTTCCGCTTGAGTCCCGAGTCACCGAGTCATTGCCAGCACCATGCAGACGGCAGCAAGCTCGTGTGGATGCTGCCGCATTTATTTCCTAAGAATACCAGTAGCCACAGCACACATTTGAATCCCACTTTATCATATGTGATTACGTTTAGTTCTTACTGCGGCCCTTTGCAGTATAAGGCACACACTGGTAATTATATCTGATAGATGACAGATGAGCAAACCAGGGCTCAGAGAGGTTAACTTGCTCAAGGCTACAAGTACTTAGTTGCATACGTTCATATTTGATCATGGAAAAAATCTTATTAAAATTAATTAGATCCCATTAATCAACATTTTGCTTTGGGGAAGTATCTGTAAAATATTGAACTGCAGAAATTTAGTACTCTCAATCGTATTTGTTATATATATGCGCAGAGGAAAAGCCAAGAAGATACATTTTTGATTTCTGTTAGCTCCATATTATTCAGTATTTAAAAAAGCATCTTTCTAAAAAATTCATGTTCCTAGTTTGTTGAAACAAGAGGTACCATCATCAGCAAAAAAAAAAAAAACCATCAATGAAACTAAAAGACAACCTACCAATTGGAAGAAGATATTTGCCAATGATACATCTGATAAGGGGTTAATATCCAAAATTTATAAAGAACTCATATAATTTAACACCAAAAAACACCAAAAAACCCCCCAAAACAAGGGCAGAAGACTTGATGAAAAATTTCTCCAGAGAGGACATATAGACGTCCGGTAGGGTTATGAAGAAGAAATGCTCAACATCACGAATTATCAGGGAGATGAAAATTAAAAGCCACAGTGAGCTATCACATTACAACTGTCAGTGTGAATAAACTGACAAGTACGGGTGAGGGTGTGGAGAAAAGGAAGCTACCCTGCATTGTTACGGGATCGTTGGCGGGGCAGCCACTGCGGGAAACAGCATGGAGCTTCCTGCGAAAACTGAAAATAGAACCACCTTGTGGCTGAGCAGTTCTCTGGGAATGTACCTGAAGATATCCACAACTCCAATCTGAAAAGCTGTGTGCACCCCTACGTTCACTGCGTTATTTACAATAGCCAAGAGATGGAAGTGACCTAAGTGTGCATCAATAGACAACTTGATAAAGAAGTGGTGATACACACACACACACACACACACACACACAATGGAATATTAAAAAATGAAATCTTACTATTTTCAACAACATGGCTGGACTTAGAGGATATTATGCAAAGTGAAATAAGTCATGTAGAAAAGACAAACACCACACAATCTCACTTATATGTGGAATCTAAAGAACAAAGTAAACAAAACAAACAGACACAGAACAGACTGATCGCTGTCAGAGGGGAGAGGGTTGGGGGGATGGGTGAAACAAGTGACAGGATTAAGGAGCACAAACTGGCAGTCACAAAATAGTCACTGGGACCTGAAGTACAGCACAGGGGAGACAGTCACTAATGTTGTAATAACGTGTATGGTGCCAGCGGCGCGTTCCGACTCACTGGGAGAATCACGGCGTCACTTACGTAAATGTCTAACCGCTGTGCGTACACCTGAAACAGATAGAATAATGCTGATGTCATCTGTAATTAAAGACTAAAATAAAACTGTGTTATAGAAATGTACACTTGAAACCTATATCATTTTATTAGCCAATGTCACCCCAATAGATTTTAAAATGTTTAAAATAAAAATAAATAAAAGGAAGCACCAGCATGTTTGCTTTGTTTTTGTTTTTGAGGAGGAGGAAGAAGGAGGAAGGAGGAACCCTGCTCCTCAAATCTTCACCGTAAGAGCATGGCTACATTGTAAGTCAGCCCAGTAAGAGCATGGCTACATTGTAAGTCAGCCCAGTAAGAGCATGGCTACATTGTAAGTCAGCCCAGTAAGAGCATGGCTACATTGTAAGTCAGCACAGTAAGAGCACGGCTACATTGTAAGTCAGCTGGGTAAGAGCATGGCTACATTGTAAGTCAGCCCCACACGAGACTCTGAAACAATCTGTTTAAAAAGATTCCTGGTGCTGCTGGTAGTGCAGGTACAGGCACGTTTGCGACCATGTCTGGAGCAAGCAGGGGATGGTGGGTGCGGCCCTTTTGCCTCGGCACAGGGTTTGGGAAGGCTTTGATGTGTCACGGGCCACTCCCGGGAGAGCGGGTCATAGTCAGTGTCTTTGGGTCTTGGCCTGGCAGGATGGCAAAAGCCAGTTTTCTAAAACCACCTATCACAAGCCCCCTGACATCTTTTGCATTGTCATCCCGCCTCATTTGAAAAGCTCCCACTGACCCTCACATCGACTGGCGTTCCCTTCAGCAGCCCATCAGAAGACATCTGCCACACCCCTTCCCCAAAATCCAGCCCGATGGAGGCTTTGTCCTCTGAAAGCATTATATAGGTACAGCTCATTTTAAAAAAATATTTATTGTATTTACCATTATCATTTAATCCCCCATATACCCCTCACAACTCTTTTTTTTTTTAACTAAATGGGCACTGCCTTGCCCAATGGTGGTTTTGTTCAGGAACATACATCTTTCACCTCCTCAATTTGAGTGTAAACCTGAGGATGCCAGGAGCTGGGTCTTAGGCCCCATCCTTGCTCCCACCCTTCCAGCTCCCCTCAGCACCCAGCCCTGGGCCAGGCCCAGTGTGCTGAGAGGTGGGGGCTGTGGTTGTTAAGAACCTGTACTCTGGGCCTCATTTCCTGGGCTTGAATCCTGGCTGCTACTTATTGACCATGACCTTTGGCAACTCAGACTCTTAATCTGTAAAATAGTAAATTGTAATAGTACCTGCCTCACAGGGTTGTTGAAAATATTCAGTGAGATACAGGGTAAAAAGTGCTTAGAACACCATCAGGTGCTCAGGAAACATGACAGAAGCCTTAGTTATTGTTTTTCTTCAAGAAATATCTGCAGGTGAGAGGCTGGAGGCTGGTGAAGAGGCTGGTGGGGCAGCGAGGGTGGAAGAGATAGCTCAGTGCCTTTCTCCACATTGTCCAGACCCCAGCCCAGGCCCCTTTGCCAGCTGGGGCTTGTGCTTCCTAGGAGTGGAGAGTAGGTGCGGTGCTCCTGCTGAGAGAGAACTCTGAGGTAGAACAGCCAGGATTTGGTACCTGTCGGAGTGGATGCAGGGCACGATCTGGATGTGGATTTAAGGATGTCTTCCAGCTTGGGTGACTGGGTCTAGAGTGAATATACTAACTGAGTGGACCAGGTTAGAGGGGCAAGTAATGAGTTCAGTTACAGACATGCTGAGTCTGCAGTGTCTGGGATGTATCCATCCGGCTGGACCGCCCAGGAGCAGTGGCAACAGATGCCGCGTACTGAGAGCTGATCACGTCTGATAACCGTTCCCAGCCCTTCCCTGGGTTTAATCCACTCAGTCTCACAACCACCCCACGAAGGAAGCACTGTTGTTATTCCCATTTTACAGGTGAGAAAACGAGGTGCAGAGTGGTTAAGCTGTTTGTGTCAGGCCACACTGCTGATAAGGGATGGCATGAAGCTGGAACTCAGACAGCCTGGGGTGGGGGCTCCCACGTTTAGCCCCACTCTACGCAAAGGCTCTGTGTCTGAGGTTCCAGAGGGAGAGGGGCCTGGACGTGAAGATGTGGAGAAGCCGTGGCAGTGAGACCCGGCTGTATGGGAGGCTGCAGAGTGCAGTGCCTGTTGGCAGAAAGACACTCATTTGCTGAGGCAAGTGCACATCATTGTGGGAGACACAGGTCCCATATGATGACTGGGATGAAAGGTCAGTTTCCTAACAGGGTAAAACTTGCAATGGACTGAATGCTTGTGACCCCCAAAATCCTTATGTGGAAGTCCTAACACCCAGTGTGAGGGCGTTTGGAGGTGGAACTTTGGGGCGGCAGTTAGGTCGGAGGGCAGAGCCCTCACGGTGGGGTAGTGCCCTTCTGAGAAGAGGCTGGGGAGCGACCTCTCTCATTGTGTGAGGATGCAGCAGGAAGGAAGCCAGAGGAGGGTCACCCCCAGAACCTGAGCATGCTGGCCCCCAGTCCCGCACTCCCAGCCTTCAGAACGATGAGAAATAAATGTTTGTTGTCTGAGCCGCTCAGTCTGTGGTGTTTTGTTATGGCAGCTCAATAAGACTAATACAATGATACTCTTTTTAAAAATCTCCAAAAAAGAAAAGGTCACGGGCTTGACGACAATGATTTGATACCACATTTCTATTGCCCATCTCAGTCAACAAGGTTTGTTTAAATTGCTTTCAAATTCCATAAATTAACGCTCTTGTGAAGTAAGCAGGTAGAGAGTGTTATTATTGAGGGTGCAGGAATAAATGAATATGGGGACAGAATCCTAGCTAGATGCCCCCCGCTAAGCATTTATTTAACAAAACACCATTGAAAGAGGGTTTAAGTTGCGATGTAATAGTTCTGTCCTGGAGTTGAGTGAGTAATTTTCAGTTAACTTTTGGGTGGTGTGGCCTGGTACTGAACAAAAGGAGGTGCCTTTATCATACCAAGGGGTTTAATGCTCTCAGCTCTGGCTGCACATCAGAATCCCAATCACCCCGGGAACTTAAGAAGCTGAGCACTTAGGCCCCACCCCTGAGAATTTCAGTTCAGGAAATCAGGGTGGGGGTAGAGGAGCAGCCTAGTGCCTTTTTTTTTTTTTTACTAACGTGTTTTTAAAATGGGTGCACTTTTTGTCAAGATGATGGAATGACATAGTAGTTATTTCTTTTTCAATCCACAAGTTCATTGAATTGATTTCCTCAAAAGGTACGAGAAAGAAAAAAATCCATAATCGAGCTGGCAAACAAGAAAAAGTACAATGGCCTGATAGGAACTTTTGAGGATTTTCTGGAACATATCAGCAGATGAGATGGAATTAGACAGAGTAGAAAGCTAAAGGGTCTGGCCTGACCCGCTTGAGGTGAGCACCGTCATTTGGGCAGCAGCTGGGAAGAAACGCTATGGCGCCATCTCGTGGAGGTCAGGAGCAGGGCTTGGAATGCTTGATTATCAGTCTAATTAATGAAGAGGTACCCTGTTCCCACCTTCTTCCTCATGCCCAGCAGCTGGTGGCAGCGCTCGTTCCCAGGCAAGAGCTGCAAGAACGGTTCTTTAAATAAAATTCATGCTCTGTCTTGGGATGAGATTTCCCAGCATTTGGCGCCCAGGTGTCAGAGAGAAGCAGAAGGTAAATGGAATTTGAAGGGGGTGAAGCTCACCACGCTTGTCCTACTTTCATGGAGGGGTTGCTGACTTGCTTGTGGCGCCCCCCACCCCCATCCCTTCCGCCCCGACTCACACAGACAGTGAGAGAAGCCCGGCTGTGGACTGTCTGCCCACTGATAGGCTGATTCTCACAGACTCCCCTGGACAGCTCTGAATTCACGTGTGCAAATAGAACTTCTGGGGCATGTGCTGAATAAGACAACATCCTGACCCAGATCTGACAGAGCAGCCAATTAGCCATACCTGTTGTTGGGTCTGCGACATGGATTCCTCAGTGCCTCAGTGCGCTGGTTTGTGGAGGGGTGATGGAACAGGACGGGAATAACAAGTGCTGTTGGTTTCTGTGCTTTCCTCAGTCATGTCCGCATCTCTGATCTGAGCCTTCGAATGAAACGCTGTGAGGTGTCGGGGCTTGTGTTCCCACTTCACAAGCAAGACAGCTGAGGGTCGGAGAAATTAAGGCCCTGGTTCACATGCAGACAGGTAATACCTGTCAGAGTTTGGTCGCAAAGCCAGGTTTGGGGACATCAGATTCTGTTCTCTTCACTTACATAGTTTCCAATTTAGTTTTAACTACTTGAAAAGCATTTGTTTCTAGATGATAGAAGGGACTCGGGGATCTTCAGGTGGCATGTGTTATACGTGCCAACATAATAGACTAGTGAAGCCGCGGAATACTGAGACGTCTTCCTGCGTGATGGCTGTTCTGGCAGTGACACGGCAGTGGGAAAGACGCAGAGCAGTGAACTAGAAATGGGTTAGTGCAGGGCTTGGACTGCAGGGAGGGGGGGTTGCATCCGTTTCCTGAGACGGCTGTAACAAGTTACCGTGAATTTGACATGAACCAAGAGGCATTTATTTCCTCACAGTTCTGCAGGCAAGAAGTCCACAATCAAGGAGTCGGCAGGGTCATCTTCCTCTGAAGACCCTGGCTGGCGGGGAGGCTTGTGTTCTTTGCCTCTTCCAACATGGCTGTTGGCATTCCTTGACGTCCTGGCTTGTGGCTGCATCACTCTGATTTCTGCCTCCATTTTCACATCATTTTTTCCTCTGTGTGTCTGTGTCTTCCCTTCTTCTGTCTCTTATAGGGACCTTTGTCATTGGAGGTAGGGCCCACCCAGGTAGTCCAGGATGATCTCATCTCAACATTCTTAACTTAACTGCATCTGCGAAGATACTTCTTCCAAATGAGGTCTCGTCTGGAGGGCCCAGAGACCTGGGATGTGGGCACATCTTTGGGGGCGGAGCACCATTCAGAATCTAAGTATTTAATTTATTTTTTCACAGTGAAATAAAAACTCTTGGCCCTTATACCTTGTGATGTATATTTATATGAGAGTTGGCACCCTTCATCTCTAGGGACTAGATCCATGTTATATTTTCTTAAACACCAACAGGTAGCAGCTCCTGGTTGGAAAGCGAGAGCTTTTCTTGAGGCTTTCCCATGCCCGTTTGTGACGACGTTTCTTTTGCCTTCTCCTCTCCCTCCTCTTTTTTAGCTCCCTAAGCAAGATATTTGGATTTCCAGTCTTGGAAACTGCTATTCAGAAGAGAGGCAGTCAAGCAAAAGAAAATCAGGAAACTGTCCTGTGGTTTCTGTGTTCTCTAGTTGTGGAAAGGAGTGGCAGGTTCACTCAGCCCCAGATGGGAAAGAAAGATAAAAGTCTTAGGAAGGGAGTGGAGACCGGGCTATCTCAGTCACTCACATTCTTCATTTTGCAGATGGAAAACACTGGAAGCCACGAGGCTTATGTAAGATCACGTGGCAAGTTGTAGGCTGACCCAGGATTAACACTTGGAGCTTCTGAGTTCTCTACTTTTATTCCCCCCCCCCCCCAATCACAGTGTGCCTCGGGGGTTCTTTCTCCGTTGATCTTTGGCTGTCTGGGCAGTGCAGGAGGGTCTTCACACTCACAGTCTAACGAACGCACAGGGGAGGTTAAGCCTTGAACGTGTTCTGTGTGAGCCTCGTTCAATGGCTGAGAAAAACAAAACAGAACGTGAACACTGCGATTGTATTGTTCAGGCTCTCTAAGGGGGCTGGTGCGCTGGTGTCTGCAAACACATTTTTAAAACTACCATCCTGATCTCTACCACTGGCAGTGCCTTTCTTGAATCCGACTAAGTTGTCTGTAGGATTACCATGCTGGAGCCATCGTTTGTGTGAGAAAAACAACAAAACAGAAGACGGCCCTTGTCCTTAACAAGGGCGTGCTCCAACTATGCGTCTAGGGGCAGATTCTCCCTTTGCAGACTTTGAACTGCTTTGAACTTGTTGGTGAGGTCAGCCCTCTGAGAATCAGTAGCAGCAAAGGCATTTGGGGAGCTGGAGCAAATGTTTGAGTAAACTGGGCCAAGGAAAGCTTCGCTGCGTCTCAGGAGCAGCTAGAGCTCCAACAGGTACTGGTGGGCGGTGTTACGACACAGGCCCGGGAGCCAGGCGGTGTTGCCAGGTTCCCAGGGCTTCTAAGTGACGGGCAGCCTTGCACGAAGCACGTGTGTTAGTGGTGTTGTGCTTTGAATCCTTTTGTCTGTAAATTTAGTGCCTTTGTTTGGCTAGTGTACTAAGTTTCCTTTTGTGGTAAGCACACGACTGAACAATTACAAGCCACGAGTCTTAAACTCAGAAAGGTCACATATGATGCTTTTTCATTTGACCCCATAACTGCACCGGCCTTTTGGTTCATTGTCCCTGCCTGGCGGAGTTTGCAAGGCACATTTTCACTTTTGTCATCTAGAGGACTTGTGTGCCCCTCAGGGGAGAGCTGCGTTGGTGACTGTGTTGGTGTTTAAGCTCGCCAGCCTTTTAGAGGTGCTCAGTGGGCCAGTAATAACTTGGAATACGTCATCTTGAGAATAAACATCTGAATAGCTTAAAATCCAAAGGTTCTGCAAATTTATCAAGTTCCTGATTTGATCAGCATATGGGACTCAGTTCTGAGTTTGTTTTCTATTTTTGCTTGGACACAAAAGTCATTGCCAGATAAGGTCATCTGACCCTGACCTTATGCCAGAATTTGCAAGGCTAGTAGAAATCAGTGAACTCAGATGAACCTGGCCTGAATGATGTCATCTACTAGATGTAGGCTAGGCAGGCGGGAACACTTGCTCAAGGAGCGCATGAGGCGTCCTATGGAAGAGGGGCCCTTCCCCAGAGTGCTCATAGTAGAATTTAAACCTTAGTATGAGGATGTTTGGCACATTGGACTGATTTTCTCCAAACGTGTTTCTTTGGGTTAATCCATTTCACCTTTAGAAGTGGTCCCTGGCCTCTGCCCCTTTGTTCAAAACCGTAGCCTCTGGAAGTAGCCTACTTTTCTGATTCCTTATCTGGCACTTAATGCAATTTGTTTGCCTCTCCCGCCCCATGGATTTCTCACTGCTGTGTTGTCTCATCCTGGCTTTGTCACTCTTGCCCTGTGCTCCTCTGGTCTGACTCAACTGTCATTGGCTCCCACGAATATCATCTCTCCTGGGCCCTAGGCTCCTAGTTCCTGTCCCCGAAAGTAGGTCTGGGCTTCCTGGGCCGCACAAAAATGGCATCTACAAATTACTTTGTCTCGCAGAGCGTTTCTAGTTATAGTCAGTGATCAAAAAATGTGTTAGGAAAACATGGTTCAACATCTCTGACCCTGACCTTACCCAAGATGTTTTCTTGTCCTTTCTTCCCACACCTGCCAAAAAAAGGCACCGGAGTTGAGAACCCTGTGAGACCCACTGAATTTCAGCCCCGTCAGTGGGTGTGAGGAAAACAATAATTAGTGAATGTGGAAGCCTGTGAAGGTGTTATTTTGACAGTTCCGAGAACTAAAGTTTTCTGTTTGCAAAACTTACAAAACCATTTGCAATTTAGGAGACGGAACATTCCCGAAGCTTCTTCAGTGACAGGGCTTGGCTTAGATTTTGCAGGAGGGAGGGTCCGTCAAAGGATGCAGAATGCTCAGCTTGCAATGACCGAGTGCTCGGGGCATCACCGTTTTCTAGGGGTGACAGAATCGGCCCCAGGTGGAATAAGGGAAGAAATGGTGCTAGGAGTTGCATCTTTGATTGACAGAGTGACTACGGTCTGGTTGCAGCTTCCCAGAAACTTGAATTTGCTTCCCATGGTGCCGGTTTGCATTCACACCTGTCAGGAACTATTATAGTGACATGTGAAATAGCTATGCTGTTTACAGAAAAGGCTGGAACCTTGTGTTGGTAAGTAAAAGCCCTCCAGAGTAGGTATCCACTTAGAGGTGGTTCCTGCCAGTGGTTATTGTATTTATTTTCTTTCCATGGTTAAGTACTTAACAACCTCCCCAAGCCATAGTTGCCTTTACATTTCATTCTTAATTACTTGAAGGATAAACTAATAATGCAGGGAGTGAATGTGGACTGTTATTAATTAAAATCCCCAGGAAATGGGACAAACTGAAGAGGAAGGAGGTATTTTTTAAAATAGTAGGTGTACCTTGCCACGCTGCATAGAGAATCCTGTACCCACATACAGCTATAGCTGCTACTTCTTGGGCCCCACCCAACATCTCCTGGGAGCACCTCAGATTTCAGGTGCAGCTGTGGTGGGCAGTTCTCATGCTGGAACAGGCTGACCTTGTCTCTTTTTTTGCCTGAGGGTTTTGCCCTGAAGCTTCTGGAGTTTACTCAGACCTGGCTAGAGCCCCTTCCAAATGCGGGGGAGTTAGCATCCTCTCAGCCAATAGGTCAGGAGCACGGAGGATAAATGCCCTCACCTGTCATCCCTCAGAGGGGCAATTCAAAGGGCGTCTCACTCTGATGCTCAGAAGTCCTCAGGAGGATTGAGCCCTGAAATGGCAAATCAGAAAAGCATTTTTCATGGGCTTTTTCTTCTTCCCTAATTCAGTCTCTTGTCTCCCTGAGGTCCCCCCCTGAAGTCCATTGTCTAGACTTCTGCTTTGGGGGAAGCCTAATTAAGACAACTGCCATGATGGAGTGAAGAGACCATTAGGACATTGCTTTCATCATCTCCTTTTGACTCCCTGTAGATAAAGTTAACAGTTCGAGATGAAAAAAAAATTGGAAGCTAGAAAAATGGAAAGATGAAGAAAAGGATTATTTGTTTCTTACAGTCATGTCAAAAAAAATGTAAATAAGTAAAAGAGACTTTCAGAAGCCCTGTACTGATAGAGTTACGGCTTTAGACCGTTAGAAGCACATCCCTCAGACCCCATTTTTAATTGCAGGCCTGTGATTTGACACATGGGCAGAGTTTGACGCCTAATGGCTGCTTCCAGCTCAGAACCAGATATGTCAAATTGCAGGATGACACAAAAGTCATATGGTCGACCCCTCTGGCCTCTGACAGGGCAAGACTTACACTCAGTGTCTTGTTAGGGAAGAATATCCCACACTGAGCGTAACGACTAAGACCAGGTCTGGGAAGATGGTTCCCCAGGCTGGGCTCCATTTAATCTGAGATTTTGGTCTGAAGTGCTGTTGGTTAATAAGAGCTCACTTAGGTCTCCAAGAGGGAACTCCTGTGCTCAGAGTCCTAAAGCCAGTCTGAGCTGAACTCTGAGTTAGAAGGTGATGAGCTGCTTAATTCCATTGTTCAGCGCAGTACCGAAGCCCTTTTTCTGAGGAGG
Source organism: Macrotus californicus (assembly GCA_007922815.1). Classification (NCBI taxonomy): domain Eukaryota; kingdom Metazoa; phylum Chordata; class Mammalia; order Chiroptera; family Phyllostomidae; genus Macrotus; species Macrotus californicus. Next base: position 23,325 of record VMDR010003812.1, read on the forward strand.
CTCACTGGATGCTGTTTTGACAGGAGCACGTTAGAGATAATCTGAGTTTCATCACGAATCAGATATTTTCCGACGTAACCAAAGGTCTAAAGATAAGTAGGATTTTGACATGCAGTTTTTGAAAGAACTTCAGGGTCATTTGTATTCCATATGTAACTCATTGCGAATTTATTCCCACTAGATTATGTCATTTTCTATAACTATACAATTCACCAACTCCCACCTGGAAAACAACATTCTAAAGCGACATTTCAAACAAATTCTTAGCAAGATTATAAATGGACTTATTTGTCATTTTATTAAGTGAATTTTTGAAAATTCTCACATCCCTTTTGTGTCTCTGCACATGGTGGCCTCTTTCTGCTGTGGCTGGCGCACCACTTCCTTGTTCTCTTCGTTGGCTCGGTTGAACTTGTGGTGTCCTTGGGATCAGTGTGGTGACGTTGGTGTGTTAGACAGAATCAGACAGCAGAAGGGCTCAGAATGTGCTTCATGGAAACTGCTTTCCCAAGGATGAGGTTAGTCCCAGAATCCGCAGAGCTCTTTCAAGCATTAACCTAAGCGGAGAGCACGTCCATGTAGCAGGCACTGCCCTGGTTGCTGAGGAATTGGCAAGGCCCAGCCCCTCTTCCTCCCAGAGCTCCCATTCTCACCTGAGTGTGGAGGGCACAGTGCGGCGAGGTCTGTGACCTGGCAGCAGGAGTGTGTAATCTCTGGCTGGAGAGGGGTGTGCCTAGGCTGACTTTTGAATGAGAAAGTAAGGACTGTGGTAGTGAAGCAATTTTTTTTTGGAAGGAGAGGGTTCAAAAAACACAGGTAGCAAGAGCAACTACTTCAGGAACTACGATATCGTATGGCTGGAGCATATGGTGTGAGGAAGTCACCCAAAAGATGAGGCTGGTCACATCAGGAAGTGTTTCGTATTGTACTTTATCCATGAAAGAATTTGATTTTATCACAGAGAAAGGGGGGTGGGGTGCTCTTGCTGTTGTTTAATCAGGACCATAAGATAAGATGTGCAGAATAGTTTGGTATTAAAATGGAAGGGTTTGTGGGACCTGAGAGGAGAGCACAGGTGGAGGCAGGAAGACCGGTGAGGAGGCTGTCACAGCAGTGCAGAGAGAAAACTGGGAGAGCCTGCACTTCTAGGGGTCGAGGAAAGAGGGAGCATTTAAGAGGTGTTGGGCAATAGTAGCAGAATGTGGGATTCTGTGGAGAGAGGGAAGGGAAGCGTTCAGGATGATCCCAGATTTCCAAATCAGACAATGGGGTGGAAGTGCCTTTCTGTTCTATGGTACAGGGACCTGGTTTCGAAGGAGGTGGACGTGAGATCAGTCTTGGATATGTCCAGGGTAATACATCTGGGCTGTGGGACATCTGAGCAGAGACATCTAACAGGCGGTTGAATATGTGGTTCTGGAATCCCAAACATAACAGTTGAACTGACCATATTTATTTATGAATTGTCAGTAAATGGGAGGTGGTTTCAGCTGAGAGAGAGCAGGAGGTGAAATTCTGGAAAATTGGAGAGGGGACCAGAGAGTTTCCCTGGTTTCTGCCACAGAAAACAAGGACAGGAGAATTTTCAATAGAAAAGAGAGGTCAACAGTGTTAGAGGTCATGAAAGATGATCTCTCTTAGATATAGTGACAGTAAGGTCACTGGAGATCTTGGCGAGAGTAGTTTGAGTCAGAGGTGAGCCTAAAGGTCAGATTATGAAGATTGGAGAGTGACGAAGAAATGAAAAATGAGCGTGCAGATACATCTCTGGATGCTGGCTATGAAGGAAAGCTAGAAATAGGTTGATAACAGGGAGAGTCAGGGCCAGGGAAGGGTGGTTGCTCTTGACCATGAGCGGATGGATCCTCAGCCAGAAGAGAGGCATGGGTTAAAGTAGTAGTCGAGAGAGCGAATGGAACCAGGTTCATATTGAGGCCAGGGAAATTGGGATTCTGAGTACGGGTGAAGAGATCAGCCTTAGAAGCAGGAGGGGTACCTCTCCCACTGAGATGGAACAGAGGGAAGGAGGTCTAATTTGTGGGAAGGAACAGGAAATTCCGGGAACGTTGGTGTTTGCCTCCTGGGGGTTAGGGGAGTGAGATGATCTGTTAGCGGTTAAAGAAGAGGAGGGATGAGGTAGCAGTCTCAGGCTGAGAAGATTTGTGTCGACCGAGGAGAAAACTGGTGATAGATACAGGGGTGCTGGGCAGTTATAAGGGGCTGAACCTCCCTCGCCTACAGTTCATATGTCGAAGCCCCGATTCCCAATGTGATGGTATTTGGAGGTGGGGCCTTTGGAAAGTAAGTAGGTTTAGGTGAGGTCATGAGGTAGAGCCGCCATGATGGGATTAATACCCTGACAATAAGAGGAAGGGCCCCCAGATTCGCCCTCCCCACCATGTAAAGATGTGGCAGGAAGGCTGCCACATGCAAGCCAGGAAGGGTGCTCTTACGAGACACCAAATCTGCTGGCGCCCTGACCTTGGATTCTCAGCCTCCAGAATAATTTTTGTTGTTGTTTTTTTTTTTAAAATTATACTATTTCCCCACTCTGGTATAGAATGGAGAAGAAGGATATTAGATCCTGCCAGGGCGGGGCTGGTGTATTAGATAAACTTGGAAGTGTTTAGGGTCTGAAGAGTTTGTGGGCCAGAGAGCAAGCAAATGTTAAGTAGCTGAGAGACATGGGAAAGGCGAGTCCTTGGGTAGGTGGGTAGCCTGGTTTCCGGTTGTTGTCTGCTATGACTTTTCCTTGAAAATAAACCAGACAGTAACATGAATTTGTAGCCAACCACTTGCAACAACTTACCATTAAGGTTTTACTTTCCTTTGATTTCTAAGTAAATTTTGGAAATTTTACTTGTTTTGATAGTGTATCCTCATCTAAAACTTAAGGTGTTTAAAAATTGTATTTCATTTGGTAATAAATTATTTGCTAGTAAAAAGGGAATATAAGATTATTTCATGGAACAAAAAAATAATTATTTCATTGAATCAAATTTTCAAAAGGAGGAGTATACAATCTCTAATGCATATATCTGTGAAAACATTCTCTGTGCAAATTTATGCAAGTGTATAAATGCTCAAGAATGGACACCAGGAAATGATACATGTGACTGAAATATTGTCATTGGACATGGAAATATACAAAAGGAAAGACATTTAGATTGGTGGAACTTATCAAAGCTGTGATGGACTCTTTTTGTGCATGGGTACTAAGTTGTCTGAGTTAACAGCATTTATAATGGCACTAAATTTAGAGAAATAAAAAAATATGAAGATGAGAGAAAGTGCTAGCATGGTGATTTACAGTGACACACCGCTGGATGGCTAGCTGTGAATGTGTGACCTTGTGATTACACTTTCGTACATGTGCCCTGGTTTGCTAATTTCAGTCACCAAGCTTGCTGTACTTGTTAATGCTTTTTTCTCTCACTTGGCTCAAAACATCAGCAAGGTCTCCCCCTTTTTTTAATGCATATCACAACTTATTATGCTCAGTGGGTCCAAGCTTTTCTGTCCCGAGGCATTTTTGAGGATGGGTCCATGACAGAAACAATCCGAAGGCAGGCAGAGTGGCCCTGGGAACAGGGGAACAGAGGGAAACACAGTGTTCACTTTGCTGCTCTGAACTCAACCAAGCCCAGAGAGCATAGCACCCACCCTGAGCTCCAGCAGGAAGCCATAAAGAATACTCATTGCCATATAAAGATTTAGCTTTCGAAGTTCAAATAGCCTTTCCATCATTGTCAATTAATTTGTACTAAAAGCCCAGGATAACAGTTGGCAGGGTAATGCTGATACTTCGGGGAATTGATCTACAGACTAGATAACGTAATATGTTTGGACTCCTGTTCATCCTAAGTTTGAAAATCTGTCTCTTCCTTTTGGAAAATTGGAGTGAGTTCTCCACTTATGGATTTGTCGAGGACGTGAATTTACCCATTCCTCCCTGACCTGACATTGTAGGTCCTGGCTCTTAGCACATAAGTTGGGGCCCTCCTTCCACTCCCCATTTCTGTTCAGTGGTGGGGGATGACCACTTTCAGCACCTGACGGGAAAGAAGCGATCTCTGAGACAACTGGCAGACCTCTTCATGCTGATGCCGTGTGCCTGTCCAAACTGTGATCGCCAGTAGGGAGCAGCCCAAAGGGGCCGCCCGGAGCCAGGCAGTGTCAAGGGGGTCTGATTGGACCCCGACTGTTCCTGTGCTAGTGTATTCCAGCCAAGTGATTTGGTGTGGCAGGAACTTTTCTCTCTCACATCAGATCATCTTTTGTTTCCCTTCACATCTTCCCCCATTATGGTGTTAGCTCTGACTGGGAGCTGAGGGCGCCTCATAAGCCTGCCTTATGAGGCTGACAAGTATGCTAAGCCATGTGACAGCCGTGTCAATAGTTGTTAGCTTCCAGCATGATGTTTAGTAGGGTGCAAGGGGAGTGACTGGTTGTGAGAGATAGGAGAGGGATTGGGGGTGGGCCCAAGGGTTAGCTGGGATTTCATATTTTGGTAAACATCATCATAACTCAGTAAATAATATGAATATTTATCCCGGGCCCATAGTATACAGGCAGAAGCTGTCTTTGCGTTGAAAGGGGTGCCATTTTGAAAATCCACACCAGATATATTTCTGCTGTGTTAATACTTATGCCAAACGCTGAGTATATAAACAAAAGGTACATCAGTATTTAGATTACTTTCTTTTCATGTGAAATAAGATCATTCTCAGAAATGAGACTAAGAGGTATGGGCAATGTTATGTCCCCTGGTACAAGTAGACTTTGCAGGGGGACTAGGCTGCTTTATGGATATAAGGTCTGCACCATGGAACGAAATGCAAGTTTAGGGCATAACGCTCTTCGTCACACACCTAAGGAGTTGCAGGCAGTCGCCTGTTCGCCCAACAGGTGTGATATGTAACTGTTGCCATCTTAGCCCAGGGGTCTTCTCATTCAGCTGCCTACTGAAATGGCCATGGGATTTTTAGAAAATAAAGGTGGTAGAACCTCTACTGAGCTTGACTTTTCAGAGGGTAAATAGGTTGTAAAGAAAGCAAGTGATGCCGATCTGCTGCTGCTGTTGACAGGTATGGCCTCAGATGTCATCTTCAGGAGACTTTCCCCAGAAAGAGGAAACAAGAACATCACAGTCGTTACTTAGATGTGAAAATTCCTCCCGCAGAGCCAGTAGATTTGCCATGCTTATGAAGAAGGCAGTGTTTTATATGTATACATATCTTTTCACATACATATGTTCATTAGAAAAGCAAAGCAAATTAAAGCAGCAGTAAAATGCCACTTTTTGCATATCAAATTAACAGATGAAAAAATTAGACCTTTAGGTCCCCCCTTGCCCTATTACTGGTGATAGGGCTAAGAATTAGAACTTCACATTGAATTAATAAGAATGTAAATTGTTAGACTCATTCTGTACAGCATTTGGCAAGCAATCAAGAGGCTTAAAATGTTCATACACGTGACCCCCAAATATCTGGGAGTCTAGCCCAAAAAAAGAATCTGAATTGCTGACTAATATAATCCCAGCATTATTTATAAGAGCAGAACAATGGGAACTGCACATTATATTTATAGAATGAAATGTGTAATTGTAATAAGTTATTTTTATGAGTTTTTAGTAATGTGAGGAAAGGCTTGTGTTATCGTTAAGAGAATACAAAAGTTTATATGGAGTAGGCTCCAAACGTGAGGCAGAATTTGTGTGGAGGAAGACACCAAAGTACCAACAGTCATCATAAGGTTTAAAAGAGGGTTTACAGTTGTCTGTGTGGAAAATAATACAATAATTAATAAATAGTAATACAAGAACAAACTCCATTTTACACGGTCATGACTGTAAACCTACTTTTGCCCCGCTGTGTATTTCCGTAGCTTTTTATTCTCATTTTTACATTTTTCTTAACTTGTCAAGTTTTCTACTACTGTACTTTCTTAAAAAATTATTTTTATAATTAGAAAGATAAATATACTCCTTGAAAATGCTTGGACAAATTTGTAGGATGGGCAGTGGAAGACCTCATTACAGAGAGTTGATCTGTGAAGGGAAGAGTCGAGGAAAATTCCGGTAGATTAGGACAGTGCTGAAGCTGGTGTCAAGCAGGCGGCGGCAGGAAGTGGGTGGCAAATGCATGCGTGTCTGGGGGGGGGGGAGGTGGGCTGAGCGGGTGAAATGGGAACAGAGGGAGAAAGCCATGGAGTAGAGATGGCAGTAGTCAGGTAGATGGAGGATGAATATAATGACGCATTATTTTATTCTCTGCTTTTATTGTTTCAGAATTGTGTGATGTTAGGGCACTTTCCCATGATTTCTGATCCTTCTGATTTTTCTTGGTTTTTATGTTCCTCGAGGATATGGTTTAAACCAAGTCAACGCGACCAGCAGGAGCTGAGTGTGAGGGGAAAGCAGTGCCTCCACCAGCTGCAATGTCACCTCGGTTGTCCCTTCCCTTGCTGGACCTTTCCTTTTTCTCCCCCAACTTTTGGTGATCAGTTTGCTTGATTGAAAATAGGATAATGATCCCCAAAGTGGCTGTGTTGGTTAATGTCTTCCTGTTCGGGCAGACAATCTTTTAAGAAGGTAAGCTTGTATTCATTGAGGCCCACAGACCATCTGCCTGACATTGTCATTTAGTTCAAGGCTTTGATGGAAAGCTTTCAAGGTACTTGGTAGGGAAAGCTCATAGTTTCTCATTGAGTTAGGTAAATCTGAACATTTACTAATAACGTTCCTTCTCCTGATGCCTGCCGATTGTACTCTGAGAGCAACGTGTTTATGAATTTACCCCATTTTTCTCTAATGGAGTGTTAGTGTGAGTTACATCTCTTTCATTGTGTGGATATACCCAACACACCCAAATTATGCTCAGTTGCTTCAATTCACGGGATCCGTAAGTTTTAAATGGGCAGTTAGAGGAGCCCGAGAAACCTAGGGAACATCAGGATTTGACATTATTTCCAGACTGATGAGTTACTAGTTTGCTATCTTGTCGTGTTTTATATGTATTTAGAGCTAATTTGATGTTGAAAGAGTAACTTAGAAGGACTGCTAGAAATAATTTGTTTTAAACTACTGTTTTTGAAAATTATGATACTATTGCCTTCCCCAATTTAAAAGACAATAGATTTTTAATGTAATCAGGAGCAGAGGATCAAGTGGTATTTATACATTTCCCTCCTACATGAGGCTCAGAAGTGCAGTGAGTTTGGGGTGCTGTAAGGGACATGGCACCTAAATATTTATTTGAATGTTGGTACTTTAATTTTCCATCTTTCTTAAATATTTGAGGAGGATTTTTTGTTATTAAGAAAATGCCTTGCCAAACAACTTGGCAAAGCTGTGTGTGTGTTACCAAAGTCTCCATACTTTGCTTATGCTTTTGGATGGATGAGACACACTGGCAGATATAAGAGATTATCGATAACTTTTTACATTCTCCTCTGTTTTCTATCAGCATTAATGTACAGTATTTTTATTATTCGTCCCCAAATGTATACTAATTTTTATGAAGATAATTTCTATTTTCTTCAAATACTTCATGCAAAAATCACTTCTGAGAATTAGAACTTAGATCAAGTAACTCAGCCTGTTTCTGTCTGTGTCTCTGGGGGAAAGGCTTTGGACTGTAGTGCTCCAACCGGTTTTCCATCCAGTGCTACAAAGGAGAGGACCAAACAGACGGGGAACTAAGAGAAATGGTATTGAAAATACAACTCTTCATGAGCAAATCCTTGTGGACTTTACTAAAAGGTGGTGCATATTTTCCTTTTTATAGTGATCTAGTTTAATTCTAAAACTGAATTAAAGATTTTCTTTGAATTCATTTGGGCTTTGAAAAAAATGGTATAAAAATTGTCAATTTATGTTGCGTTTAGCTTACCAACATTTTGTTTTTGTTCCAAATCTTTGATTTCAGAAAATAAACATGCTTGTTGAGGATTAACAATTACATAGCAATGTTCTGATTGTATTGGGGTTGGAGCAGGTGGGGTGGGGATTTGCTAGAACTGACTACCACCTTGCTTTTGTGAGCGTTTTGTAAAAGAATAAGAAGGAGTGACAAACTAGTGAGGTGCTCTTTTCTGAGTCCAGTACCTGCCTTCTGGGCATATTTTTTTGTTTGCCTTGTTCCTGCTCTAATGAACTCCATATTTCAGTTACTTTCGCAGCTGGTATTAGTTAGCATAAACTGCTTCAACAAAGACACTCCCAAGTAAAGATGCCTAAATGAGATGGAAGTCTGTCTCTTTTACCTACAGGAGAGCATTCCAGAACAGCAGAGTAGCCCTCTGTACATGTCATTTACTGACTCACATCTCTTTAGCCTAATTGCTCTGCATCATTCACATGTATGGTGGAAATTAGTTCATTAGCACCACATGCAAAGGAATGGGGAAGAGAGTATGTGGTGGGCAATCAGTATTCTTTCAAGGACATGATATGTAAGTTGGACACATTACTTTCACTCATTCTGTTGGCAAGAACAGGATCACATCTAGCTGCAAAGGAGGCTGAAAAATGTAGTTCCTAGTTGGAGATGCATATTCCTTGCTAACACTGGGTATGGAATGGGGTTTATTGCTACAATGAGGGAGAATGGAGAATGGATACTAGGGCTTTTAGTCATTTCAGCCACATAGAATAATAGAGAAGTCAAAGCTCAGCGGTGTGCATCAAAACTGCCGTCCCAGCAAGACTGTCCACTGAGTTGCAGAAACTGAGAGCTATCCATTGCCCGAGATAATCCTACTCAAGTCCAACAGTACTTTAAAAAGCTCTAGGTCTACTTGTAGGTGGGACCTAGAATGAGTATTATTGCTACTTTAAGCTCAGTATTTTGGGATAAGTCAGATTTCCCTACTCCGCTATTGAGTTTCTAGCATGTCTGGTGCCTGAGGCTGCCTGAGATATGCTAGAACTTGAGACACCTGGTGCACTCAGAGCTATGTCGTGTCATGGAGGTCATCTACATCATGCTGCCTTATTTGGCTTTTTCCAGTGTAGTTATTGAACTTCTATTTTCCAGCTGTTGTGAAAGACACTGGCTTAGAAAGGGGTGTATTGACAAGATAAGAGATGGTTCCTGGCTTAGAAGGGTACCTAGTCTGGCACTCTTTTCCAAAGAGAAATAGGCATTTCTCCCACAACATACTCTGAGGCAAGAAAATTATGGGAAACATGCCAGAACTGTAATGCTACTCTCCATTCATCATCTAGCAGTGTCCCCTCTGCCCATAGATTTTACCCAAGAAAAGTCTCTAATACTGACCAAAGTCCAGCCTCACATCTGAGTTTCTGACACCCCTTTTTCATTTTGTAGTTTGTTTTCTAAATCTGCAGCAGCCCTAAAACTAGCCTCATGCATTTCCGGCTCATAACCTTCTCTGTTGCCTCATGGTGAGGTCTCCAGCATCTACCGGAGAAGACTGAATGGATTATGGTGGAGGCAGTGTCACCAGGGCTCAAAGGGTGTGTTTTCTTCTCATGTTCGTCATTTAGTTCCTGTAGCCAGTGTTGATTGAGGATTTTCTATGGAATGGAACACTTGGGGTACACAGCTGAGTAAGACATGGTTCTTGCTTGAGTGGTTCATCTTGTAGTGCAGGAAACAGGTCTCCTGGAGGAATGACGCTTTTGTGTGATGGGCCTGTGAGCAGAGAGAAGGGCAGGAGAGTAGAGTGCTGTGGAAGTTTAGAAAGGGTGTCTGATGTGTGAGGGCATTGGGGAAGGTCTTAGTGACATTTACGTGGGACCTTAAAGAAGGAATGAATTCACCAAATAGAAGAAGTTGAGGGCAGGGCATGGCGGAGTGGAGTTGGCCTCTCAGGCAGAGAGAACATTGTGTTTAAAAGAATTGAAGGTATTAAAGATCATGGCTCTTTGCTCCATCACCAACAAACAAACAAACAAAAAACTCATCCGCACACTATAAGTTACGTGTTCATTGAAATAGAGGACTTGTTAAAACAACACCTAGGTTATTTGATAAGAACCTCACTCGGGACAGGACCCCTCTCTCCTAGTCAGACCATGAGGACAATTTGTGAGGACCCTCTAGGGATGATCATGTTCTGGGTTTTCTTAGCTCCAAAAAATATCCAAATTTCATTTTGGGAGCATTTTTTAAAAATTTTACTTTAGTCATTGCCCTGTTTTGGAAGCCACAGTGCAGAAGTAGCCAGGGAGTTCAGGCCACTGTGACTTAGTCACATATTTATTGAAAACTATCTATGTGCAAGCCTCTGTGGTAGGCAGTTAGGGGTATAATGGTGATTCCTGTTTCCACAGAGCTCACATCCTGGAGACGGATATGAGTTTGTCAACCTCACTAGTGCATGTTCTGGGGACGGGGTGGGGGGAAGTGTGGAGTTTAGGCAAAGGGCTCAGAATAGACAGAGTTTGGTCATGGAAGGGAGTGTGATGTGTCCAAGAAGGCCAGACTGGCTGTAGGGGAGAGGCTGAAAGGGACAGAGATGCAAAATGAGAGGCACAACTATTCTGTAACTACCAATTTGTACTTCTTAGTCCCTCTGCCTTTCTCAGCCATCCTCCCTACCCCCTTCCGTCTGGCAACCATCACAATGTTGTCTGTATCAGGGGTGGGGGGAGGTAGAAGAGGGCCAAGGGGGGATGAATGGCAATGGGAGGAGACTTGATTGGGGTGGTGAACACCAATACAGTGTACAGATGATATATTATAAAATTGTGCATTTGAAACCTATATAATTTTGTTAACCAATGTCACCCCAAAAATTCAATAACATTTTTTCAAAAATGTTCTCTATATCTATGAGTCTGCTTCTGTTCTGCTTGTTCATTCATTTTGTGGATTTCACATACAAGTGAAATCATCTGGCATTTGTCTTTTTCTGTCTGACTGACTCACTCAGCACAACAAATACAGCACAGGGAATATAGTCAGTAATACTGTAGTAATTGTATATGGTGTCAGATGGTACTGGACTTACCCGGGTGATCACTTCCTGAGGTCCAAAAATGTCTAATCACAGTGTTGTGCACCTGAAGCTAATTTAATATTGTAGGTCAACTGTAATTGAAAAATAAAAAATTACTTAAAATTAGAAAAAAACAGAGATATGAGAAGAGAAACGTTGAGACTGTGGCTAGACCGTGTTAAAGATTCAGGTCTTTATCATAAGAGCAGTGGGGAGGCCTCGAAACAGGAGCCGGGGCAACCTGATTTGGGTTTGGAGGCGATATTAGGTACTCAACAAGCATTTAGGGATGTTCATTAGTGACTGAATGCATCTGTCTGCCAACTGTGTTATCAAGTCATAGAGAAAAACTCCCCCTAGGAGAGAAAAACATGAATTTCTATTTAAAAGCAGCAGCAAAAGAGAAAATAAAATTTTACATAAGAAACGAACTGACCTGTTTCTTGGCAGCAGATTTGGGATCCTGGGAAGTGGCTTGCCCCAGGCCAGGGTAGGAAGTTGGTGGTTGACTGATTTCTGCCCTGTGCATAAGGGAGCCCGTGCCTTCCTGCTCACCTTCCTGTTTCTCACCCCTGCTGAAGCCGTGCAGATAAAGGAATCAAATTACTCTCCAGCTCTCACTGGAGGTTCTCAAATTGAGAGCTTTGATTGTACCCATCACCTCGGTTCAGTTTCTGTCCTAAGGATACCCACTATTGCTACCACACCATCCCTCTGTCGGCCTCCAGGGGGATGCAGTCATGTCTTGCTGATCTTCGAGTTCCCAGCCTGGAAAATAGTGCAGAGCAGCCGGCAACTGAAAGCTGTAATTGTTAAATTAGCACTGGCAATATTCGCTGAACGATGTCGAGGCAGCAGTGAGGAGACCAGCTGGACCAGTCTCCGCACTTTGTTTTGGAGCAGAGTGGAAAATAGAGCCGTGTAGCATTAATGAAAATTGTGGCTGTATGGAATGTTTTTGCCAAGAGATTGGCATTTTTTTAACAGAAATTGCAGAAAGCGAGAGAATACTGAGTAATACGTCAATCATGGGGTGGGATCTGTCATTTTCTGGCAAGTTGAATAGGCCATGGGAATTTTTTACCTCACCTACGCTCACTGTTTTATGAATTATGAAGTATTATTTTTTCCTGGAGCCATCGAGAATAGCAGAGAGGAGGGGAGCTAGTCCATATAGTCATTCTTCTTTTGAATGTCTGGGGTTTTCTGTCTGCCTTTTTATCCCTGTCTGTCTGTTTTTCTGTCTGTCCTTTTCACCCTCTTCTGGCCTCCTTGGTAAGAACCAGTATTCGCATGTGTCACAGGATTTTCATGGGGGCGTTTTCTTGGCAGTGGCTGTGACAGGCCGGGGCAGTTCAGGAGGGGTTGGTAGGAGTGATGGAGGTAAGAATTCTATTTTGGCAAGAGACCAGGCCATTAGAAAGGCCAGTGTGGAGATGGTTGGTGCCCAGGGCACACAGGAAAGATGCAGAGTTCAGCAGGGTGGCTGAAGGGGCAGGGTGTTATCAGGCCACGGTGGCCTGGCTCGCCCGCCAGCTTCAGCATAAGGAGTAATCAGCCTGGCCAGATGAACAGGTAGGCAGCCCGGAGGAGGCTGGCATGAAGCTAAGTAGGGCAACAGGAGGCAGGATGCTGATCTCAGCTCTGCAGGTCGAGACTGGGGTCCCAGGTGGGGTGTGAGAGGATCAGGCCAACATCAGGGGCAAGTATTAGGAATCCCAGTCCAGGGGCAAAGGGTACCAGGGCTTCAGGCCAGACCCAAAGGAAGAAGCAACTGATGCTTGTACAGCATTGAGTTGTGCCAGGCACCGTTCTGAGCACTTTCTTCCATCAAGGCTTTTCGTCTGCAGAATAATCGTGGGATAGTCCTCATTTTATAAGTAAGGAAACGAAGGCAGAGAAAAGCAGAGTAGCTTGCTGAGTGTTATCCAGCTGGAAAGTGGCACAGCAGGGGTCTGTGGGCAGTCTGGCTCCAGAACCCCTGCCCTTTTAGCCACCCTGCTGCATAGTGTCCCAGGAATACCGTGCACACAAATTGCAGTATGTGTGGGGGGTGCTCCTTGGAGCTGGGCCATGTAGACGGTCCTGATTCCATACTACTTCCCTTTAAAAAAAGCTGATTCTTCTCTCTGCCTTCTGTGCACCAGGAAATTCCTATGTACCTTTCATTTATTAACTCATTAAGTCCAGAACTATTTTTATCTCAATGTTACAGATGAGGCCCAGAGACACTCAAGGACATGCCTGCCTAGGTAATGAGGTTTAAATTCAAACTCGGAGGATGAGTAAGAGGGGAATCAATCGTCTGTAATGCTTTGTTATGTTTTGTTTTCATTCCTTTGCCGGCCCTGCCGACACTTGTCTGAAGCACATTAACGAGGAGACGAGGTTACGATGTACATGCTCGCCGAGCCGCAGATTTCTAGATGAAAACGAGGGAGTGGATTAGCTCTTGCAGAGCAGAAGAGGGAGAAAACCATCTAGCCCACTGTGGTCACTTCGCAAAATTTAAATAAAAACAAAAAGCAAAATAACGCCTATTGCTGAACTGGCAACGAAGGACCTTGGGCTTGTGTTCTAATTCATAGAGCCAGCGAGAGTCCAGACACGATGCCTTTGTTCCTTCCCTGACCTCTCAGGGTCCTCCTGTAGAACTCATAACTAACTACACGGCTTAGGAAAGTCACACTCCGGAAAAACCCAGGTGGAAACTGGGCAGCGAAATTTCTGTTAGTTTCCACATCTATACCTCTAGTCTTGATCATGGCAGTCTAAAACTCAGAGCGGATCAGCTCACTCTTGGTTTTTCTCTCCCTCTTCTCCCTCTTTCCAAACACATGGAAAAGAGAAATAAATGCTCGTCCTCTGCCGTCCCCCGTCAATCCCATGTGTCTGCTGTACCATGAAGCCCAGCCCAGGGAAGGGAAGGGACGCCGTGTCCCTACGTTTGAGGCCAACAAAAACTAACTCAAAGTAACGTTCTCTTGAGATGCAGAAGAGAGCTTTCTGGGTTTGTTGAGGACCATGCCATTTCCTCTGCTGAACTGAGGTCAGCTGAGGCATTTGTCAAATTGCAAGAGCAACCTCTCTACCAAGAATCATGTTGAATTTATGGGGTGGGGGGGTATAGTGGGGGGTAAATACAGACAACTGTACTTGAACAACAATACAATAATTTTTTAAAAAGATGTTCTCCATTACTATTTTAAATCTAAACAAATGACAAAACTATAAATAAAGTCTTGACTTGCAGCAAAAAATTAAAAAATCATGTGGAATTTATAGCAGAATCACATAAGCCATGCCTTGTTCTAGGGTCTTTTTTGACTCTGAACTGTTGATCGTTATGAAAGATGACTTGAAAGGAAGTGGGTCAGAAACGTAGTCAGCAAGCAATCTCAAAGTGGGAAAGAGTCTTTTGGGGGGATGTGACTTTGGAGGCTACTCAGTGTTGAGAGGTAGGGGTTACTGGCACACACCAGCACAGGGCGAGCCGCAAGGACTTCATGCTTGTTCTCACTGTAACCTCAGGTAGGAGAAGCGGACCGTCTTCCCAACCAGTCACTTAACTGGAGAACTCCTCAAGTCAATCCAAGAGACTGCCACTCCCTTAGTTACTTTTCACCTCTTACTGCAGTTCAGTGTGATATCCTCGAAGTTGGGCTCTTGGGACTTAGACCTGCTGGAATCCTGAGGCCCTTTGACCAAAAGTGGGCGACTCGGGACCTGAAACAGGCCCAGAGTGCTCCCAGGGCCTCTCACGGCTTTTCAGCCAGCTCTTAGTTCAGAGCATCTTGGGACAGTCAGTTCTAAGATCCTCCTGGAGCTTTGAGTTCATTTTTCTGAGAGCTCCTCAGAGTTCCTGTCTGAGAGCCTCCAGTCTGAGCCTCTCAGTAGGACCCCTCTGGAACGCTGGGATCAGCCTGAGTATGGAGTTGAAATTGAACCTGACTTGCAGGTGCTGGGCTTATTCTGTATAGATCCAACTGCTAGGGGCTTCCCTCATCTGGTAAAGTGATTTTCAGTTGTCAGCTTGTGGATGACCAGAGGACTTGTGACTGGACAATTTTCAGAAGGAAAGGAGTGCTAATAAGAAACAGCCCCTCCCCCCACCCCCACCACAGTGGCCTCCTTCTGTTTTACCAAATTCCTTCTGGGAACATGTCCACTGCTCCTCCTCCCTTATCTGGAAAGCCCCATCAAGAGGGGGGAGTGGAGGGGGGACACTCGACGCTAGAAAATGACGGCTTTCAATACAGCACTTCACCCAGTCCGGGTATTAAAATGAGGGCTGGGTTAGGTGACTCGGGGGTTCTCCCACCTCCACAAATTTGTGATTCTGAGTCCAGTATTTTTCTAAGCTCCTGAGGAGCAGGCTTAACCCCGGTGCCCCTGTTCCACATCTGTTTTGAGTCCTCGAAGGGTTGGATGGGAGGTTGCAGGGAGTAACCGCAGGCTGCGGTGCTTGATCAAGTGCCTTCTTCCTGACATCCCACCCCGAGTCAGACTCGCTGACTGCGTGAATTGGTCTATCACAGAAGGAGCCTCTGAGCTTTAAACACTTCCTTTGGACCCTCACATTAGCTGTAGGAAGCACTCCGAGGCAGGGACAGGCAAGGAATTGAGCCATGTAAGGTTTTCCTATTAGGGGGCAGTTCCTCTCATCTGGGTGAATAATGGAAGTGGAACTGCCTCTCCCGCCCCCTCTTCCATGCCCCCCTCATACCTTAGATTTCCATTTAAGATACTCAGGAAATATCTATACTCTCAACTGAGGTGGTAAAGTGAGGAAATGATCTGGAAAATCTGAAGAGAAAAAGGACCCTTTTGCCTCCATTTTCTGTGGATTCTGGCCAAAATATCACATGCCTGGATAGTTACAGAGTTCATTAAAATGACAGAATCTGATACAGGGATTTGAGCTTACAAATCCTTTGACTCAGTCCTCTTGCTCCATGGAGGGGAGAGCTGAGGGGCAGCCCGAGAAGTGACTTCCTCCAGGACACACGGTCGTCCACAGAGCCGGCACTGGGTGTTTTCCTGGGGTACCCTGCCAGTCGCACCCTTTTGCTCTTGCCCATCTCGCTCTGTGTCGGCATAGCCGGCATTCGCTGTGAACCCTTCCATGCTGGGGTTCTGAAGGACAGATGAGCCCCCTTGCCGTTGTTGTGTTTGAAAGTGACTAAGTACTGGTGCCTTCTGAAGGTGTGCAGCTGTGACTGAGAGACGTCAAGGGGTCAGTGCAGACTCGGAAGAACTACGCTCTGCTTGACAATTGTAGTGCTGGTGTCGCTTTGTGTGACTCAGGTTGTTTCTCTAAGAGTTATGCTTTTCAGAGGTAGTGGCTAGAAGGACCTCATTTCCTACGTCCAGGGCCAGCCAGTTAGTCCCGTGCTGAGCGCCCATGAACAGCAGCCAGTGCCTTCCAGCTGACAAAGCAGGGTTGTCATTGATAAGTGTTTATGTTGCACTTCAGATTTTGAAAGTTCTTCCTCTGAGTTACTTCTAACCTCAGTCTGGCAGGTGGAAAAACTAAAACCCATGGAGTGGTGACTGGTCCAGAATCGTCCGCCCGACTCATGGTGAAGCTGATACTGGACGCAGTGCCTCTGAGTTTCTGGGTCATCGCTTACCTCGTGAGTCAGTCAGCTTCTCTAGATTATGTTTTTTGCCCCTCACCAATGTCATCCCCCCCCAATATAGCTGGCTTCTTTTAGAGTGAGTTATAGAGCTCTCCTATTTCAAAGCTGCAGTACATATTGGTTGACCAGAAATCTCTTTTACGTGTTTAGGCGAGCTCCAGTGCAGGACCTGTCCTAGGCCACGGGCTTGTGATGTGGTGGGAGCCAGGGGAGGGACTAGGACTTGTCTGAGTTTTTGGAAAGAGATCCATGCTGTTTGAGGAATATTAAAGGTCTAAACATTGGAAAAGGGATGAAAGATTTAAGCTAAAACATTGGCTGTTTACTTAAAGTCAGTTAAAAAAATTAAACTGAAGAGGCATTAAAATTTTTACACCTAAATGAAGGATTTTGAGAGCTTTGGTTTCTTTTTCATATTCCACTCATTGGGTTAAAGAGGTATTTTCCTGCCAACAAGGCAGAGAATACTGAAAACTTTTACAGTACAAATTCCCACAAGAAATCTTACCATCTGTTTATTCTATCCATTTTTTTACTGTATTTCTTTTAAAAAAACAAACTTTTAAGTGACTTATTGCCCATCTGACTGAAATTGCATCTGTTAAGTACAGATGTTGGATGGAGATTAGTATCTGTTTGCCTGTCTTTACACAGTATTCTCTGAGAATACAATTTCTCCTTTGCTCCCCTACCTCCCTTCAATTGTGAATTTAATTAAGAAGATGGAAAAAAAAAAAGAAAGAAAATGAGCAGTTGTGTTGAGAGTATCCCGTAGTCTGCCTTTCCAAACATTCCAAGCAGCCTCTTGGATATCGATGTGTTTATGGCAGGACTATGCAGTGCGGGCGAAACAGGAAGCAGCTCTTTGCTGGGGAGGATGCTCCAGTCTCCCTGCACTCTCCCAGGGAACGCGCTTCAGCTGACTGAAGCAGGCAAGCCGAGCCAATCAGAGGCCGCTTTCCTAGCTCAGTCACCAGTCTGTGGTTGAGAGAGGGTTTTGCTTTTTTTATGCTCTGTATTGGGAAGGCAGATAAAATGCCAGGTCTGAAATGCCTCTGGTGATAACCTCACCCTGTGTGATGTGAATGAACAGCATCTTGCCTGGCAAATCCACAGGAATTGATAAGGCAGGTGCAGTTTTCCACGCAGGCCTTTTCTATCTTTTAGCTCTAGCTGTGGCTTCTGTGGCAGTTTTTTTTGCCTTGAAAGAGGTGCTCTGGATTATCAGACCTCCATGTATGACAATTTGTACCTGCATGGAATTGAAGACTCGGAGGCTGTAAGTATTTTCATAGATAGCTGATTCCCTCTCCTCTCCTCTCCCTCCTCCCACTAAACTCACCCCCTCCCCCATTTCTTAGGCAACACAGGGAACATGGAGCTGAAAGCTAACATCTTTCGGGTGCTTGCTGGCTGCTGTGTCAATGTTCTCTGTATACTTTAGAGTTAACTGAAATAATCCTTTATTATATAATTTCTTGTCTGAAAAAAAAAAGAAATGAGGATGATAGCAAAGGCAGCTAAGAGAGTAAGCTGTTTGGATTTGTACACTACTTGGTCCACGTTTGATCTCACCAGGGGTAACTGCTCCTTGCAGACTGGCTTAAACTCCGCAGAAAGTGACTATGTTTTCCAACAGCAGGGTTCATAGAAAAGGCTCATTCATTATATAATACGCATTGTTTATTGAGCAAACATGAATGGAAGTTCCTCAGCTATAGCTGTATTATGTGCTTTCTGGCCAAACAAGCGGCACGGATCTACTGCTTCTTTGTTAAGGAAATCAGATGCAAAGGTTGTAGTCATACAGCACCCCAGTGCAGAGACAGGGGTAGTGTGCCTGTACTCTACCCTGGGGGACCGGAGTATGCTCACGTGTGTTCTGGCTTAGAGAGCTGGGATCCTCTCCCTCCACAGGTCAGGCTCATGTCATCTATTAAAATTGGGATGCAAATGGTTTTCTGAAATCCCTGAACTCATACCATCAGAACGCTAGCTTTTGAATAGAGGGTATAGCTGATTACTGAATATTTCTTTTACTATTGCTAATGGCAGTTCTTCATTTTAAATCAATGATGTGGAAACCTTGCAAGGTAAAATGACTTGAGGTGGCCAAGGGGAACTGCTGTGGAGAGTCAGAGCAGTGTATGGGAACGATGCCGTACATGTTGCTACCTTTGAAACAGGACTGTGTTATATAAGGTGCTCTGGCTCAGTCACCAAGTAAACAGACTATAACAAAAAGCTCCTCTGTGACATACGTCAGTGCAGACGTCTGTATCAAATGATGTGCTCTCTGTGAAAGATAGAAACCCTCTGTTCTGATAAGGCATTCCATTTCTCCTCCCTGTCCGTGTGTTAGCTCTAACTCTAACTCTGTTTCCGCAAAGTCTCTCTGCGTGTTGCCCAGCGTGCTGGCAAATTATCAGACTGTCAGTTTCCCCGCAAGGGGCTGGAGGCTGAAACAGTGCTGGCTGAAATGGCCAAGGTCCACACTCGCAGGAGGGATGGGAAAACATAAAACGCACCTAGAGGAGTTCAGTAAACCAGCTTCCCCAGCTGGGTTCCTCAGGAGGCCTGACTATTTCTCACCCCTCCTTTCCACGGCAAGTTATGAAACATGTGATGTATTATTGAATTGTAACTTTTTGTTTTCGGCCATTGGGCATTGTATTGCACTGAAGTGGATTGGTTGGAGTTATTTTAGAAACCGGCAGCTATGAACAGAGTCGGCTAGGAACTAAAGTATCCAGCACCTCGTTCTCCAGACCTGGATAAATTTCTGATGCACTGGTTCAGAGGGGAGCCATTATAACTATGAAAACATTTTTCTTTCCTTATGGTCCAGCCTCGCGGGATGGCCGAGTTTTTCTGTAGGGTGGGAAGTGAAGAGTGCAGTGACTTGACTCAGCGGCGGCAGTTGATGGCGGGTAGTGCTAGGTACTGCAGTGCTGTGCTCCTGGTGACTCAGTGGCAGCTAGCAGGCTGAGAGCCTCAGAGCTGTGCACATCTGCGGGGGCGAGGAAGGTGGGAACCCCAAGGAATGAAGAAAGGCAGCGGGCTACTCCTTAGTTGAAAGTATGGGAGGGTTTCGGAAGGGTGGGGTTGAAAGTGTGTCACATAAATCAGAGGGAAAGGCAGAGGTATTCGAAGGAGGTGAACTGACTCTGAATGCTTATTTGAGTTTATTTGTTTTTATAAGGACGAATAATGTGATGTGTTACCCAAGATGGTGTGAACAAAGCTTCAAGCCAATGGAGAAGACTAGGCCTAAATAGCTGACCCGGTGAATGAAAAATAAAGCCACACCTGGAGTGCCACATCCTCAGCAGCCTTTCTCAGTGCCAATGCATTTATGGCTGTAAGTGTGGGGTTTGCCCAGGTGGAAGCAAAGCTCTCGGAACAGGTCTGGTGGATAGGCGTGGAGAGGCTTTTCCCAGGTGGCCAGCTGCAGCCCAAGAATATACAGGCACTAAAAGCTGAGTACGGCACTTCCTTCAGGGGTTGGGGAGACATCCGCCTCTGTCCTACCGCTCCGTGCTGTAGCAGGCGTCTTTGTGGGGTGCGTGGGGTTTAACATGAGACAAGTGATGACATTTAGTATGTGCACGTAGTAAGTCTGTAACACGGTCATCTTGCCTAAGGACTATTGTATTCTGAATACAAATGAAGCAACATTATGGCTGCCAGCACCGTCTTACAGCCCTGCAGTATGAGAAAGATTTGGGTGCTGTGTGTGAGGTTTTTCTTAGGAGTCTGATCCAGAGGTAAATATTATACTTGTTGTACCCTAGATTTTTGTTTGTAACCTCTATATTTCACGAATTATATATTTCAAGAGAGGGAAACAAGAGCCATGCTGGAACATACTTGAGTCTGGGCATTTTAGATTCTTGGGTCCTACCGAACCTTTTGGACAAGTCCATTCTGCTCTGGTTTCTAGAAAGGTAGTGAAAGGTCAGCACCATTCAGAATTACAAAGAAGTATATAAGATCCTTCAGTGCCCCTACAGCAAGGTCCCATGTGGGAACAAGAGATTTCATGCGTTACCTCACTCCTTTTACTACCTTGACATGGATAATGGAGTGTGTGCTCCTGAGTGAGTCCATGTCGAGGCCAGCCAGTCATAATGGTCATGCACACAGAATCCCACTACGCTGTCCTCGGTGAGGGCTGCCCCATTCCACCTTCGCTGCCCACACTGGGTCTTTATACCGCTCTTGGTGGCCAAGATGCTTGTTACTGAATGAGCCCCCGTGTTTTGTTTTGTTTTTATCTGAGTCACAGTGGATTTTGATAGATCTGCTCCCTGGTACACATGTTTATAAATGGAGTCAATGGGTATTTTGACATTTGTGGAATCATCATCAAGACGGACTTTTTTTTCATTTAGTGGGTTTATTACACAAACTGTAGGAGGGATGTTCTTAGGGGGATCAGTGGAAGATGCAGATAAGCAGAAAAAATTACCTCAAATCCTTCCAGACAAAATCAACGTAACATATTGCTCTACATGCTCTCAGGCTCTCCATGCCCATGAATGTCAACATGTCATTTTAAACCTGCTGCCGCTCATTGCATTTCCGTGAAATGCTGTTTTTACTTGATAAAATATTGAGCGCACTAGCACTAGACTGGCCGTGCTGGAGATGCTTTGCAAAATTTAAAGCTCCTACATGAACCTTCTGGAATTTTGAGCCATTTAAATGAAATGCAAATTTTTACAGTACACCATATTTTGTAAAGTAAAGCCAGGGTTATCTTTCACATAGAATTGATAGCTGATTTCTCTGATACAGTTGCGTCTGCTTCCTAATACTTAAATTCTAAAGTATTTGGAGAGAGAAACCAGGTCTATTTCAATGGAAAAGTTATATAGTTCAAAATTTTTGGCATTGACTAGAGAGAAAAAATATGTTTTTAAGTGTTTTCAATCCTAGAAAAGGAGTTATAATATGTTAAACCGTTAGAAATCTTATAGATACTGCCCTGGCCAGGCAGCTCTGCTGGTTGGAGCATTGTTCTGTGCCCCAGAAGGCTGTGTGTTCCATTACTGGGCAGGGCACATACCTAGGTGGCTGGTTTGGCCGTGGGTCAGAGCGCGTACAAGGTGCAGCTGGTCAATATCTCTCTCTCTCTCTGTCTTTCTCTCTCTCTTCCCTTCTTTCTCTCTCTCTAAAGTCAATAAAAAACATATATCTTTGGGTGAGGATTAAAAAAAAATCCCATTAGCCTTTAAAAAAAAAGAAGTCTTATAGATATAAAAATTAAAGCAAAGGTAATTTTTACAAACTATAGTGTGTATACAAAAGCACATATTTAAATCTATATGTAACTCTACTTTAAGGATAAATATGTTGATGATTTAAGCTATTCATTTTCTGCAAGCTGTGTATGTTGCCCTAAATATCTGTACACCCAGAGGCGTGTACACACCGTACACCCTCGAACATTCACACACATTCACGTCTAGACATACTCCATGCTTTGCTAATTGGTAGTTAATGCTAAGTGGGAGATTTCTGCCATAGAGCTTTTGGAGAAGGAAAATTAACTGCGTTTGACATAATGAAAGATACCCAAGAGGGCTGAAAGGCAACATATCCACTAGAGAATAAAGGATTGCTACTTTCAAAGGTATAATAAAGTTATTTTAAATATGGAAATGTGTTCTTGAGCTTGCTAGGGAGGATGAACTACAAACGGAAGGCTTGGTGTGCTCGGGGACCTTCCGAAAAGCACTCTAGGGAAGTAAGGGTTAGATTTCTTTTGGAACAGAAATGTGTTTGCAAGAGATCAGGGGACCCCTCCTGGGGTCAGAGAGTTTTTCTGGCCTGTTTCTAGAGAATGAGGCCTGTTCGGTAAAAGAACCCACGTGTCGGCATCACTGACCAGAGAGGAAAACTCAATGCTGCTCGTGGCCTGTGTAAGGAATTTGACTGAGAAAATCAACTTGTTTTACTCAGCTGAGTGAGTTTGGAGTTTGTCCAGAGTGTAGGTAAATGATGAACAGAAAATTCTCTTCAATCAAACAGTTCTTAGCAGTGATGGTTTTCTAACAAACACATTGAAATGATTTCTAGATGCAACTGTCATAGAGCTAAGGAGAGAAATTCCTTAAATCAGACCAGAACCCATGAATTGGCCTCTCTGAGGTCATCAGTCTTGTCACTTTCTTTGTAATTTCCATTATCCAGTGACTGAGGGAAGTGTCTCCATCCCTGCCTTTCCTCAGGGGCACCCAAATCTCCTTTCCTGCTGGTGTTCTTTTTCCTATGAGATTATGACGTCAGTCAGGATTTTAGAGTATGGTCCTGTGACTCCATAGCTCAGGTCCTGTGGCCCAGTGAGCATCCCATTATTCTGTGGTGCAAGAGGTTCTGTAGGCAGGTCAGCAACAACTATGAAAAAAATTCTTTTAACGGTGAAAGTGGGGAGGCATCTCATTGCCTTAGCCCTTCTTTTTCTATCAGAGTTCAGCTGAATCTCATTTCTATGTGGTGGTTTTATTACTCTGTTCACTGTCTCCCTGTAATATCCCTTACCTAGGTAAACCAAGCCACCTGAGGACAGAGATGTAAATAGATTGGCTATCGTTTTTTTTTTTCTCTCCCTTCCTTCTCTCTTACAATAATTATCAAGTCATGAACTCAGATATTCATGAAGCTAAGTTAAAAATTACACCAAGAAAGCTGTATAGATATAGACTCTGTATTCTGGTCTAAATCAGGTGGATGTAGGTGCCTTTAATGTGTTTGCATGGGGCCACGCGGACTTTGCAAACAGCAGCAGCTCTAAGAGGCTGGACTGGCAGACACTTTGGGTAAGACCCATGTGATCTCACCTGTGGAGGACAGGGCCCTAGAGGCCACTGCTTGGTGTGCAAGCTCCAGGGAGTTTACAGTTCACATAAAGTAATGGCAAGCAGATTGGGGGTTATAGATTTTTATGCCATGGGTTTTGAACTTCTTAAGACTTTGACAAGAGGGAGTCTACAATAACCCTGTGTGGCCGTTTTTACAGTGCTCAGGGGTTTGCCCAAAGGAAGATGGCTCTCATGTCTGACATGATCATTTTTGAAGTCTAAATAGACCAGGACTCATTCTTACTCTGCACTTACGTATTCTTTCAAAACATAATTGTGTCGTTTCGATAATAAACATTTTTCTCTCATCTTAAATCGTGCCCCAGTGTCCGTACTTCCTACATCCTATTTTTTTTTCCTTGTCTTAAATCTAAAACGGGACGTTTTGAATTTGCTTTCAATCTTTTTGTTCAGAGGACATGATCTAAGGGAGACACCCTAACATGGATATTGGTGACGCTCAGTTATTTAGGTGCTCGATTTTATAGTTTGTATATGACTTAGTTCTCTTACTTTGCCTTTTTTTAATCCTATGACTCCTTAATGTCTCTCCTCTTTTTAGCTTGAGCATCATATGGTAAAAAGATTCTGACCTTCCCGGTTATTACTCTATTAGCAGATTTGTTTAGAAGTTCGCTGCGTGGTAAGGTGTTTTAAGGTGTTTCTCAATCTTTTTTAACCTCCACAAAACTTTTATCTTCTATTGATCATGTCTATCAACCAGGAAAATATCATTTATTTTTTGTACTTTATATTTTGAAACAATAATGTGATACAGTTTTGTAATTAAAAGCAGAGACTCAGTGGAAGATTGCTAGGGATGAAGTCCCAGCTCCCCACTTCCCAACTGGTGACCCTGGGTACAAACGTTCTCTGCCTTGGTTTCCACAGCCCTGAAGTAACAGTAATAGTGGAACGTCCTCTTGGGTGGTTTGGAAGATTAAATGAGTTAACATGTGTAAAACCCTTAAAGACAGAAAAGTGTTTTCCGCTATGATTATTATATATAATGAACATACTTGTACTTTTGGAACTAAACATGCCCCTTCCTCTGTAGGTTTTGATGTTCCTACAGAATTCTTTGGTTTATTTTCAGAGCACTTGCATGATTTTTGACAGTGATTTCTAAGAATATTATAGATATTGACAAGTGAAAGAAAGCACCAATCTCCTAAGGCCTTGTCAGCAGTTTGTTGAATTTTGGTTCAATAGCGTGTGACTTACGGAACATTGGGGGTAGAAAGTCTTGTCTGGGGCACTTATTAGCAGTTCTTTTGCCCAAGTCATTTAATCATTTTAATCCTTTATTTTTCTTCCTGTAAAATGAAAAGGTTTGATTTAGATAATTTCTAAGGTTGTTTTTTTTTTCCCAAATTCTGTTCTATTTGCTGGTAAGCAGTTTCTTCAGTTGGGATGCAAAGGCCACCGTGTGCTATTTGCTTCCTGAAATGATCAATTACCGTGGTGGCTTGTGCATACTAAGTAAGATGTTAGCATTTGGACCTTGAACCTGGGTGCTTGGCCTTTTAAGAATCTTTGAAGGAGGAAAGTGGTGCACCTCTCTAAGAGGACTAGATGTTTGAAAAGGGAGGCATTTTATTTAAGGTTTTTCACTCTGGGAGCCAACAAGGAGGCTTTGTCTGTTGCGCATTTGCTTGCCAGTACTCACGATATCCTTCTAGCCCACAGTGATGTGAGCTGGAAACGCTTGAGTCTCATCTTTCAGAAGGAAAAAAACATCAAAGGCAACTGCTTACTGAGAGTCAGCTCCTAACTCTTGTCACAGCAGGATAATCGAGGAGAGATACGTCTGCTTTAAATGCTATCTTTTCTTCTTGGCTAAGGTACAGGAAGACGTCTTAGCTATACAGTAGGAGAACGTTGGCCAAAAAAAAGAAAAGCCTAAGTAATTGTTTTATGGTTGTTGTGATGCTTAATCATTAAGAATGTTTATTGGTTGTTGGTTTTTTTCCTTTGCACTTTATCTTCAGCTCATTATTATTATCCTTTTGGATATACTAAAACAATAATCAATTAGAAAGCATAAGAATATAATAAATTCTAAGAGACATTCATTATTTTTTAAAAGTCATATATAACATTGAAAAGGAGTAACTATGCCTAATCTGTTCAATTTTCCCCCATGATAAGATGAAAGGCCACAAAGGTGAGAGAAGTAACCTTTTGCCCAGTCCCTCAAATATCCCCCTTAAATATTGCTTGAATGTGGTAAGAGTTGGAGGCAAATACTCATCAAGCTAGAAAAATATGGCAAATGTCATGCCAAAATAATTAGAGGGTAAACAAATTCATTCCCAAGTTTATTTCCAGAGTCATTATTGAAACCTTAATATTGTTTAATTTCAAATGATGTCCAGAGATTAGTGTCTTGAGGCTTATTTGATTCACTGGCTCTATTGATCCAGACGATAGAATTAAGAACTCATTTATCAGATTTTCAAGTTATCTCACATTTGATCATGTTCTTAATGCTCAGAATATAGGAGTAGAATTAAGGCAAATTTGATAAAGAAGGGAAGCACAGAACATTGCCCAGCCATTGTGATGCACAGGGCCCTCGGTGAAGTGCTAGGGTACCGCAGGGTAGAGTGACAGTTGAACCACACAGATGTAAAAGGCTAGGTCGATTTTAGAGTTTAAAAAGAAAAGACCACGTTGGTTGCATTTAATTCCTAAGTGAAGTCCACACATTTGTTACATAAAACACGATGCATCTTCCTACGGTGCCAATGCGAATTTTTCTACATTGTGAAAATTTGTGAAGTCATAGACTGTATTCTGTTGATCCTAAAGCATACTCCCCTCCCATTCTAATATATGTACATCTTAAAACTAATGGTGTCTCATAATTTTATTGATAGTTCTTTTCCCTTAGTGGTACCTAATTTAAGGTTGAGTCTTAAAATAATTGATATCTTCAATTTGGGTAAATGAGGTTTTGGTGAAAAATGTCTAAATGATACAAAACTGGATAGTGTGAGAAGTTAGTCTTCCTTTACACCCTCCCTACCTATTTATCTCCCCACAGGTGGCTTTCTTCACAATGCCTTGGATACCCATTCAGACCTCTTTTTATACATTGACAAACTTGGGTATTTAGAAAACGTACTTAAAAACACACATATCTTATTTGTAGTTTTTAAATATATAAATAAGATCATAATAAATATTATTCTGTGACTTGTTTTTTCTACCTAAAAATGTACCCCAGGTATTTTTCCATATCAATTTATTATTTTTAATAAACTGAATGACACTATGATCTTACAGTGTGGATTTACCGTGATGAATTTAGCCCACTGATAGTTTTAGAATATTTCCCATTTTTCAGTTCTGCAGATAAATGCTACAGTTACCATTCCTATATATGAATCTTTGTATACACATAGAGCATTTCTCGGAAATAGCTTCCTAGAATCGCTGGATTAAAGAGTTAACTCATTTTTAAGATTTATGTACATTGGTGAGTATTGTAAAGCATTTTCATATTAAAAGACACATAAAAAAAGACACGTAAACCTTTTTTTCATTGAGAACAAACTAAATTAGTTCAAAATTTTAATCTGAAATATTAGACTTCAAAGAAGTTTTTGATTGTGGGAAGCAGCTTTTAGGCTATTGCCTCCAGCTTCCATAAGAAGAATTTATTTACTCTCTGTTGTAAAAATTTGGTAACAAGAGGTTGAGAAGTTGCATCCACCAGCCGTCATTTCATAAATGAGAAAAACCAAGGTCCAAAGAATCTAGGCCACTGTGAAGAACGGCCCTCACAACTTGTAGTGGGACTGGGTCTAGAAACCTCTTCAGATCCCTTTCTAGAGCTCTGTTCTTTTTACGATGCCAAATCCAAGGGTTAGTATAATTAAAAACTAGAATAAACCATTGAAGGGTGATAGAATCATCTTATTTGTATGGTTCTTGCTCGACAGCTTACAAAGCAGTTGGGAGTTGGGGGGGGGGAATCTCCACAAGAGAGACAGTTGCTCTCTGACCCCAACGATGAGACCTTTGCCTCCTTGGAATCCCGGTTAGAGTCCCACTTTCTTTCAGGCGTTCTTGTTTGCTGCTGCTTTCTGATTTGGTGTGAATGCCTGAGTCATTGACGAATTAAAATGATAATACATCCACAAAACTTCGATGAACATAAAAGCTAGGGAATGTCAGAAAGAGGTTTTGTGCTTTAGGGAATTGTCCTCATTATTTGCATGCAGAGCTTGATGACAGTTGGCCTTAGTCAAGGGTGCCAAAGTTTCTTTTCATTCCGTCCTTCTCATTTTTGATTCATCTCCGTGAGCCTCCAATTCAGGAAAACATTTGCATGATTCAGTAGTGATATTTTTTAAAAGTAAAAAGGATAGCAATATTTGATCAAAGTAAAAGGAACTGTAAATTCTGAGTAGAGGGTTGTTGTATCAATCAGAATCCCTACAGAAAACAGATACAATCCTTAAAGTAGGATACTTTGAGAGGGTTTAGTAAATTTAAAAGGTGTTGGCAAGGTGTAAGGAAACCAGCAAGGATAATGCAATGCTGGTCACTGCAGAGCTGTTCCCACCTCTAGGCCCAGTGGGACCAGGAAAGGGAATGATTACAGGACCCAGAAAGGACAGAGCCTTGAGGAGGATGCATCCTTTCCCATGAAGGGACACAGCCCTCCTCTCTGAGGAAGGAGCCAAGGAATAAATACTCCAATCTCATTTCCCTCCTTCACTCTGATCTCTGCTAGGGCCCCTGTTGGCCAAAGCTAACCAGAAACCAAAGAGCAGAGCTTACCGGTCAACCACACCGTAGAAGGATGGAGGGTGATCTGGAGAGGCAGATGCATGCTGGTTTCATCCACATTGTTGGTGGGTCCTGGGAGTATGGTGGTGTCAGCAGATGAAACCAGGTATTTTGAAGACATTCCTCCATCACACCTCTGAGGATGCTGTTACAGCTCTGAAGGAGTTGCCGTTGGTCCTTTTGCACTGGAGATGTGTGCTGGCTTTTCAAGTGTGAAAATAGTTCCACTGAAAATGGTGACTTGGATTTTAATTCCTGTACTGTTCTTGTTAATTAAGATTTGGAGTACTTTAAAAAGTTCTTGAAATGGGGGAAAGTAAAATATTTAAATGTTAGTTTTTTGGAGAAAACTTGAGAAGTTCAGCCATGTGGGCTTCCGGGACTGCCTGAAAACACACGAGGGTCTCTGCAGATAATGGGCAGATACAGAAAAGCATGCAACAGACCAACTTGCAGCTCTGCTGTGCTTCACTGTCCTGACCAGACCAGAAGAATTCTCCTCCAAATGTCATCATGTCATGATTCCCACCACATAAAACAGTGAGAGGACCGCTGGGAGTAAGGATTAGCTTCATGAGATTTTACAGTTCCGCTGACAGCCTCCTTATTAAAAAATATATCTCCTGAGGATGGGGTGGAGAGGAATGCTAAGAGAGTGTCTCCTTACAGTGTTGAAAGCGGACTTGTGTTAGAAAGTATAGGAAGCCCATGCAAAGTAGTAGCTTGGAATCCAGGCCTTGCCACTTTTAATAAAGCTAAACAGACCTTGTGTGTCTCTATTAAAAAGTCAATTTTGACTGGTTGCTAGTTACACAGTGTGTAAAATTTGTGAAAATCCACTGAACTGTACAGATATATGTGCAAGTTTTTGTATGTGCATTATACTTTACTTAGAAAGTTTGGGTCTCTTTTGGGAAAACAAGTGTAACTCATGGGATTCTGGAAACGGGGATTGATATTGGGAAGGATATAATACAGGCCCTTACTTCCCATTGTTAGTGTTTGTGAAATGTTAGAAGGAAGTGGATTTATATACTGACTAGGTGCCAGAGTCCTGCGTTCAGAAAGAGTACTATCCTTGACTAGTGGACCTGTTGGCCAAGGATAGGACACATGATTCATCCTTGGGAGATGGGAAGACTGTATCTTCCAGTGCCTGGAGCAGAAGGCTCTCTCATTAGCTGATGCTCAGCTTGGCCTCTTGCTTGCTTCACTGTGCTCCTGGGACAAATCTCTCCAGTGGTGTTCATGTGCCATTTATGGCAGAGGCTTCACCTCCCTGAAAACTGCAGTTCTTAAGGTAAGGAGGACTCTGGGGAGGAGATGCCCTCCCTGCACCCAGCATTGTCTGCAGGGTCAGATCCAGGCTGTTCTCAGTGATGAGAGCTGGTCCCTCTGCTCAGAGAACCGTGCCAGTGGCCCAGCAGAGAGCCAATCCTGGTGATAAGGGATGAAATGATGATTGCCCTGAGTCACAGTTTGGATTTATTTTAATAAAGTTGTAAGGTTCAGATGTTTCCTTCTGGAAGTGGGTGCGTGCTTGGTCCACGGGTGTACACAAACACTCTGTGGGGAAGTCCTGCACAAGTCTTTACGCGTACGGAGCTGTGTGAAAGCTCAGCTAGCCTACGTATGATATGAACACTGCTTAAATGTTTTCATTTGCAAAATATACATATAAAACATTTTCAGAGACTGGTTTTTTAATATTATTTTTATTGCTCTAATTCTTATATTATTACTAGTGCAGAGGGCCGTGCTGTAAGAAGGCCGTGGTAGATCTTATGATTGAAGTACACAATTACCATTTGTTGTTCAAGATGCTTTCTTCACCAGTGGCATTTTGAATGGTGTGCGTGTATGTACGTACCAAATCTATAACATAAGGAGCTATGCAAACTATGCAAGATACTGTAACAATCAGGATTTTATTAGGACTGTATGGTATGTTTATAAATACAGTATTCTTTTGTCTTGATTTTGAAATACACACTGGTATAAAGGTAACTAAAAAAACAGTTGTTTGTGTCACATCCCAAACTTAGTGTGAGTGAATCACCCAAAAAATTTTAAGGGGAAGAGAAAGAGAAGAATATAAATAAGGTAAAACAAGGACAAGGAAATGCATAACTTAGCTTCTATGAATGTTTGATTCATATCCCTTTTAACTAAAACATATTCTGGCTGTAAGATGTGCAACTGGTTGTTAGATTTTTCATTTGAGTGTTGCATTTACATAGAGAAGTTGGCTTTCAAAATGCCGGCCAGCAGCCAATTCAAATACTGAAGATTTGTCTGACTTAGTGACTAGTTTCGTAAGAAGGTATCTTGAGGCTGTTGCAGGGAAGGTGCCCATCAAATACCTTGTACTAAAAACTCAGCCAGAATTATGTCGGTTGTAATCTATCTGATTCTTAGGTTATTTGAATTTTCAGTTCTTAATTTAGGACTTAACATGCATGTGAAGTCTCACTTCCATGTATTTAATGGAAGACGGATAGTTCTGAAGTTCCAGATTGCCTTCCTGGAGGAAACTGGAGGATATTCAGCAGACTCTGGCTATAAACTATACCATCTCTTTAGAAGTATAAAAAGTACCCATTATCCCATCAGCATTAGTGTTTTAAATGACTTTTGAGATCCCCTAGCCAAGGACATTGATAGACTCTGAAATCCTTTCTCAATTTTTCCGATGGGGTCTTCCTTTGAGTCCCGAGTCTCCAAGGAATTATCGGACCTTTCTGCTATACAGGGGGCAGACCAGACACTGAGAGGTGGTCCTCTTCATTGTGCCTGCACGTAAAGACACCCAGCCTCCAATTTCAAAAGAGCCCTCCACCCCCCTGTTTTAGATCATGCAGTGCATTAATGTGCTGCAGAATGTACTTTGAGGGAAATTATTTGCTGTAGGTAACTGAGAGCTATTGAAGGATTTTTCAACTGGAAAGCAGTGTGATCAGATATGCGTGGGTCAGAGTGGAAGAGGGATTTGAGGAAAGGGGGAATTCAGGCAGAAAGTCCAATTAGAAAGCTGTTGAAATTGTACAGGTATTAGATGATGGAGACCTCAACTAGGGCAGTAGCAGTGGGAATAGAGAGAAGGTAAAGTGAGAAATATTTGTCATAAGTGCAGCAGGTTTTGTAACTAATTAGCTTAGGAAGGGAGAAGAGTCTGGGCTGAACCTCCAGTCTGGCTTGGGTACCTGACTGGTTGGGTGGCGCGGCTGCTGAGACTGGGAAAGTAGGCCGTCTTTTGATGCATTTTGAACTGACCCAGGGGAGTACAGGCTAGAAGCCGGTCCAGATTTAGAAGGCCTCAGGCCTCCAGCTGTTGCTGTAGATTCCAGCTAAGAAAATGACTGGCTTCATCCCAAGGTGTGAAGTAGTTTTGTTCTGGAGAGCCAGGACCCCCAGGGACCAGGAACCCGCTGCAGAATAACTATGTTCTCGCTCTCTCCCTCTGGGCGCTGTGCTCATCCTTACATTATGCCAGATCTGGAAACCGTGGAAGAAACGTGCTGTGCTCCCCTAGCCTCTGCCCGGAGGAACTTCTCAGCAAGGAAGTCTTCACGTTGACTTTTAAACATCCCCTTCCTCAGTAAATGAGTATTACTCCAAGTGACAGTTAGACTACAAAAATGGGTGTTTGGGCTATTGCTTAGATAGTAACCAGGAAGAAAACTATTTTTAAGCTTTTATTCATATATATATGAATTTTAGAGTGTTTTAACGCCCCAGAAAGAAATCCCGTACCCAGCGACAGTCACCCCCATGTCCTCTAGACTGCCCGCCTTTGCCTGTGCCTGTTCCAGACCCTTCGCACACAGGGAATTATGCAGGATGCAGCCTTTTGTGACTGGCTTCGTTCAGTTAACATAATGTTTTCAGGCTTCAGCTGTGTGCACATCAGCATTCATTTCCTTTTTTCCTAAGTAACAGTCCGTCGTGTAAATATCACACAGTTTATTTACTTATTTATTTGTGGGCGGACGTTTGGATTGTTTCTACTTTTTGGCTACGGTGAAGAAAATGCTGCCATGAACGTTTGTCTACAGGTTTGTATATGTGTATGGAACTTAACAGTTTTTGACCAATCATACCAAAATGGAGACCATTTTTAATAATTTGAGATATACTAAAGATATGTGGAAAAGTGAAGGTATTTTTGCATCTCTCTCCAGTGACATAAATGGCCCTGTCTTAGCTATTTCCACATAACCCTGCTCTGGTCAGCATGGCCCTCCCACAGGTGCGAGTGGGCAGTGCTCAACCTCATGTCCAAGAATTGTGGACACCATTATTACCTCTTCCTGCCCCTCTTTACAGCCTTCACATCGCACAAGGTCCAACTCTTATTCCACTTCTTCCATGTAGCTCTTTCCATTGTTTTCCAAACTCTTCTGAATTCACATAGTAGCATCCTGCCCCGCCCCTCACCTGGGCATTAACTGCCTCAGTGTCATATGGCTTCTTCAATTACTTCATCTGCCTGTGTCTCATCTCTGCAAATATAAGATTCTGAAGGACAAGGATCAAGTGCCGCCATTCTTTTGTGCTGCCCTTGCCTCAGCCCCAGCTACTGAGGGTAAGAGAAAGGAATAAGAAAGACGCGTAGCACTATGACACAAATTAATATGCGACGAGTGGGTAGATGCTATAGCTCAAAGCCTCTGTGGCATTGATGTTCTCGGTGCATCGTGAAGTGGGACTGGTTTCCACCGCTCACTGAGGAAATGATGAGAGTCATCAATGAAACCAGGTGCAGCTCTGAAACTGCGAGGGGCTCATTTAAAGAGCTGCTGGCTTCTCACAGAGCGTGCTGAAAGGCATCCTGTTTAGAAAGAATCTTGTATGAACATCATATATTCTCCTCATTTCTTCTCACTTGTTCTCATTTGCAAAGACACGTTCAGGGACGTTGTCTTGGAAATAGGATCTTTGCAACTTCCTCTCTTTTATTTACCAGCTTGGATCATAATTTAGCAAGTCTGTCATTATCGGAGCCATTATGTCTGTGAGGGTC
Organism: Macrotus californicus; assembly: GCA_007922815.1. NCBI lineage: Eukaryota > Metazoa > Chordata > Mammalia > Chiroptera > Phyllostomidae > Macrotus > Macrotus californicus. The sequence goes on from VMDR010003812.1 coordinate 56,630, forward strand.
ATACCCGAAATTTTCGTGACTTCACAAACATGGTCAGTTCTTTGCATAACACCCCCTCAACATACACACACACACACCTCCTCATGTCAATCTCTGAAGCCAAATGGAAGCAACAACAACAACAACAACAACAAAATTATAGAAAATCAGACCAAAAAGTGTAATAATTTGAAGCAGAATAAAGATATTTTAGTTTTCTGGTACCTGGCAATGAAACTTTCAACCATTTTTCTATAAAACCTACTACTCTTTAGATATTTCTCTGTGGATGAGACTATTAAATAAATCATCCCAGTTCTTTATGATCTAGTTATGAAGAATTCCATGGAAATAATTCTGCTTAAATGAAATTACTCTATTAATTCATAGCCTTAATTTTTTTGTGATGCTGAAAATAACTGTGGGCTAGGATAGTAGCCCTTGGTCACTACTACCCTGATTTAGAAAGAGGGCTGGTCGAGGGTTGTAGGGACAGATTGTGCTTGTAGTGAAGCTGTAGCTGTTACCTGTTATTCAGGGCCACACCGATTTACCTGGTCACAGTTGTAATAATAGGTAGAACAATGGCAGATCCCTTCAGTAGGAATGTGTCCTTGTATCTCCCCGAGGTCATGCCTGTAAAGACGGGGTCCGCTGGATGACTTCCTTAAGTTTTTACTGTGCAAAAATACTGACTCATTTGTTCCACGAACAGATGGAATATTTTTGTGAAGACACCAGCTTTATAAATTAATTCTAGATCTATCTATCTATTTATGGCCTTTGTACAGGCTAGTAAATAAGTAAAAATACCTTCAAAGAATTGTTTACGGAAGTGTTTTTTCTAAGCATCTAAATGAACAGTTAGCCTGTACCTATGGCATATCCAACACCGTGCATGGGGTAGTAGCTTTTATAAGAGTAATAGAAATAGAAGATGTCCTCAATATGAATTAAGTCAAGAGGACCAGACCTATTTATATGAAGCAATCAGGAGGAAACGTAGAATAATAAGATGGGCTTTATTTTGCAAAAAGCATTGGATTCATCACAGTGCTTGACATTTACTGTTTGGATTTTGATAAATTACTTACCTTTCTGAGTCTACTTCATTATCAGTAAAGTGGGAATAATAATATCCTTACATGGTTATTGTGGTGATGAAATCAATTTAGGTAACATATATAAAGAGCTAACTACAGTTCCTGACACATAGTTTAATAAAGTTTGGATATTATTATTAATTGGAAGAGAGCTTTAGGTGACTAAAAAAAAGATTCAAGAGGTTTGGTATAGAGTGTATACATAGGAACAAAGGAATTGGAATCATCAAAGACTTTGGAGGCATGGAAAAAGTCGGTATAATTACAAAAGAGTAAAATATTTAAGGCAGACCACTGTGACCGTGATAGAAGTTACAATGGCTGTGGGCCGAGGTTGTTCTAAGGGGTCTACATGGATTCTTTCTCTTAATTTTCATAACAACCTTATGATATACCTTTGTCATCCATTTTCCAGGTATTGAAAATGTTAAGCGATTTATCCAAGGTCATGTAATTAGTAAATGGTGGAACTAGGATTCAAATCCAAGCATATGACTTAGAGCCTCTTCCTAGAACAGGGAAGTGAGGGGTTTGGGCAGCTAGAAAGGAGGGCATGGCAGACCAAATGAAGAAACAACAGCAAGAGAAAGCAGTAAGCTGAGCAGTCGCGGACTAGTAAGGATGGAGGCCTGCTGAATATGGGACGTGGCTATGGGGCGGAGGTGTTCGGACTGATGAGTAGGCAGAGAAGGAAGCCACTGCCTCTCAAGGTGGAGCTTCCTTTGCACCTGGAGGAGTTCTGGGAGCCTGGTGGTCTCTCATGATCACATCTGCTGCTCCCTTTTAGAGTTCCTGCTGTTGGTGACTGAGACTCAAAGTGTCCATTTCCTGTGTCACGGTGGGCTCTCATCTCATCTGAGTCATCCCTACTTTTCTCAACTTGAGGGCAGGAATTGCATTACAGTAGACACCCTCAGACTCAGTCTTTTCTCTAAACAGACCCTGTCCTCGTCAGAAGCCGTGCACTCACTCATGCAGCTCTTCATCCAGCCAGGTCTGAACACTTGAAGATCGTGTTAGCAAAATGATGAGCAAAGCCAGAAGCTGTTTTTCATCTTTCTTACATGAAACCCTGAAATTTACCCCCTACTTCCAGGAATATAAATGCTTCAAATAATTTTGAGAAACAAGGCCGGAATGTGAATCTGCTACATCACCAAACACACTGTTAGTTCAGCTGACATTTTCCACCCCCTGTAGCAATCATTTTTCTGGGAAGGAATCAGGGTGCTCATTTGCTTTCTGGTGCAAGTTCCTATCCCCCTTGGGGTAGCTCTTCAAGTCCTAGACCAGCTGCTTCTGAGGTCTTTCTAGTTGGGGTCGCTAGACTTCTCAGGCAGATTAGTGGCCAGTTTTAAATACACCTTGTGCATATTTACGTTTCCTTTATGCTTTCAAATTTCTGGCAAATAGGATCCATTTTGCCACCCTCTGTGGATGTGGAGACCACCTGTGTACAGAAGTGGGGTGTGAGAACAAGGAGGCTCCCAGGGAAGGGGGACCTTCAGAGATCTTCTCTAGCCTGTGTTTGCCTTTATCTTATACGTAGTTATCCAAGAGTGGTCTGTATGTTACAGAAATAGTGATGCCCAGAATCCTATTTGTAGCTGCCTCTTCCAATTAATAAGAGGGCTCCACTGAAGGCTTCTAATGAACCTTGGACTATTTCAGGGCTGAGCAGTGTGTTATTTACGTGGCCCACAGGTGGGATATGGCCCGCATTCATTCTGATCGGCATGCTTATTTTGGCGTTTATTCTGCTTTATTAGTATCACATCAGCTATCAAACAATTTGAATATTACTCTGCACTTTCAGAATACCCTACAAGACGTGTATCATTTAATTCTCACAAGAGTGGATGACATAGGTGTTATTACCTCTATTTCAGAGATGAAGAGACTGAGGAATAGGTAGGATAAATACCCTCCCATGCTCACCCCGTCTGTGGCAGAATCCACGTGTACACCCAGAGCCTCCAGGCTTGTCCAGTGTGCATTGCTGCTTTCGACGCCTTAGAAAGTTCTTGCTCAGTTGTTAGGGTGCCTAAGTAGTGTCTTGCTGCTTTGTTTATTAGAGGAAGTCTCTCAGAATGCCTCCTTCGCAAAGACTGGGGCAGGGAGGTTTCATTGGCGTCCTTGTGCACCGCACTCCAGCTTTCTCATAAGTCTCTTCTATTAGAAGGAAACAGAGGCCCGGCCATGGCAGAAACCAAACACTACCGTCTGCAAGCACCTCTCCAGCCACTCCCACTGAGCCCTTTTGCACTCACTTCTACAATGGGACCTGAGCTTTCTTCCCATGCAAGTGTCTCATCCCATCGTTACCCTGATTGATGGTATATCTCATTTCACGCGAAGGAGCAAAGTGCAACCAGTTCTTCCTGACTCTGCGGGCCCCTCGTAGCATCCTTAAGACAAACTGCAAAGTGTGGTCCTCTGTGGCTGTCTGCCAGCGCTGGAGGTCTTGCTCTGGTCAACTCCAGCCTTGCGGCACTTCAGTCATCAGGAGGCTGATGGTCGGGGAGGAGGGCTGGAGAAGAGAAGAGTGAAATGATGCGACTGGGTTTTTTAAAAAAAATTTTTAAATTAAGATGAAATTTACATACTGTAAAATTAACCATGTTCAAGTGAACATTTCACTTGCATCTAGTATGTTCATAATGTTGCACAACCACTACCTCTATTTAGTTTGAAAACATTTTCATCACTCCACGATAAAACCCAGTACCCTTTAAGCAGTTACTAGAGACCTAGGCCCCTATCCTTCCCCCCTTGGTGTCCACCAATCCGATTTCTATTTCTGTGAATTTACCTATTCTGGATATTTTGTACAAATGGAATCATATAATGTATGGACTTTTTTGTGTAGCTTCTTTTACTCAGCATGTTTTCGAGATCCATCCATATGTATCTACCAGTACTTTGTTTTTATGGCTGAGTAATATTCTGTTACGTGGATAAGCCACATCCATCTGTCAATAGACCCCTTGCACCTTTTGCTGTCTGTAATATTTTTGTTTAAGCGTTTATTTGAGTAGCTATTTTCAGTTCTTTCAGGTGTATACCTAAGAGTGGAATTCCTAGGTCATATGTTACTCTACAATATGGCCAACCATTTGAGGAGCTGCCCAACTGTGTACCACAGGCGCTGAAGCATGGGTCATCAGATTTGATGCGGATTTTTAGGGCAAACATCATGAAGACAGGAAAGGACATGTGCCTCTGTCTCTATAGAAAGTCTACACATCTTGAAATAAGACTAAACATGTACATTTGGATGTCTTCTGCGGACCAGTGTAGAGCAGTAAAAAAATATGCCTCTATATGTTCCTGAGCAGAGATTTTTCTTATGTCTCTTTTGGTTCACCTCCCACTGGGATTATTGAGATAACCTCTTCCGTGGTTGCTCTCTCTTTGCTCTGCCAATTGTGCCTTTCCAGTCCTTCCCTTTGAAGTGGCTTGCTCTCAGATTTATTTTTTTAAATGCAAGTCTCACCATATTACTCACCTATTTAAAATTCTGAAATGGTCTTCCATGGCCTGCAGAGTACATGGCAGATTCCTTTTTTGGGGGGAGGCATCAGGACCTTTAGCCCTGGCCCATGCTGGGGTCCTTGCTTCAGCTTCTCCTCTCTCTCTCAGGCATCTTTACACTTGGACCACATCACGTACTTGCAGGTCCCCAAGAGGGTCATGTTCTCACATAACTTCTTGCCTTTGCACACGTTCCCTCCTTTGCCCACAAGGCTAACTGTTACATCTCTTTCACGACTTGACTCAAACACCATCCTGCCAGAAGTCTCCCACGACTTCTCAGTCTGAACTCTCCTGTATTTTAATTACTCCTCTATATCTTCTACTAGGCTCCAAGAGGGCAGGGGCCATCACTCTGTTTAGTTCATCTTGTGTCTCAAACTCCTGCAATGGTGCTTAGCACGAAGGAGCTCTTAAAAGAGGTGTTGACTGAATGAGTAGCATCCCTTTTAGGTGAGGCTGACACTTTTCATTGTGTTTTTCTACTATCTGACAGGTCGTAAGTATCAAATAAATGTTAGTTGAATGAAAGAAAGGGTGGAAAGGAAGAGGAAGGTGCAAAAGAGGGAGAAAGATAGGGGAAGGTGAGACGGACAGAAGAGGAAAGAAGGAAAAGCAGGAGAGGCAAACAACAAGACAAAAGAAAAGATTAAAACAGAGGAGTGGAAAAAAGAGGTGTGGGAGAGAATGAAACTGAGGGAGGCAGAGTATAGTTAGGCCAATGATGCCTAGCTTCAAAAGAAAATGTAGCCATTTATTCCACAAACTTAAACTTATCCCATTAAAACATGCACTTGCACATTAGAAGGGCAGAGAGGGAAGGACTCAAGGAGTAGAGGGCTTCGACTCTTGGAAGGGGTGCCTCCCAACCCCATGCGGTTCCACCCCATTTCAAGTACATTGTGCACCATGACCGGGGGCAGGAGAACTAGCATTTTTCAAATCTCAGAGAGTATAAGGCCCTTGGCAGGAATAGCTGCTTCCATCACTCTCATCATTGTTAATCTGTTTTTGGGACCTCCAGGTCAGAGCCCATAAAGGGACACTGTAGATGGCAGTGGAGGTGGCTGTCTTCTGCCCAGCCTAAGCACCTGCCTTTTGCTTACACAGCACATATTACATAATTTACACTTTGCAAGCAGCTGCTAGGTGATGCCACTACCTTCTGGCTCTGCAGCTAAACAGAAAAGGCTCACTTAGGAAATGCTGGTGTGGGGCCAGAAGGCTTCTTAAATTCAGGGCTCTACAGAGAAATGACGCCAGGTTCATTCCTAGTTTCTTGTAAGGGATTTTTTAGCAGCCAATCGAAATGTGATAAATGCACTAATGACACTATCATTCAAACCCCCATTGCTTTTTGCATGCCAAAAACTGAAGGCCTCTGAGTGAGTCATTGGTCTCCTAGAGGCATGAACTCTAAGTGGAGCATCAGGATGCCCTCACCTACCTCGGGTAGCCCCACTCAAGAAAAGATTCCTCAATATATGACTTCCGTCCTCTCCTTCGGTGGCCTTTTCTTCTCCTTTGAAGGCTACTGCTGCTTGTTTCTGTAAACCAGGCACTAGTCAGCCAGCAAATTGGCATTCTCATAGCAGTGATTAAACCTGATCTCATAGATCTCTCTGCTGGGCCCTGCTAGGGCAGGTGCCTGCAGGAAGTGCCAGGTGGGCTCAGAGAAGGCGAGTGTTGCTGGCAGTTCACTCCCAATCAGCAGCCTCTACTGCCAGAGCCAGAAGACCTCATAGCTTTTTGCAAATCGAAGAACTTTCTCCTTACAAAGGGAGCCCTGCAGTAAATGCTTCCAGAAGCACCTTTGGTTAATCAGGAACCATCTCTAACTTTGTTTAGTCTACGTGAGATCCAGAACCCCTACTGCCGTGGTTCTCAAGAATAGTCCACAGGCCACTGCAGTAGAATCACCTGGCAATCTGGTTCAGAATGTGGTTTCTGGAACCCCATTCAGGATCTACCAAGGGGAGCAAGGAGCACTATCTTTAAAAAGCACCCTGGGGGGTTCTTTGCTCACTCAAGTGCCAGAAGCACAGTCTTGTGGGTTGACAGAGCAGTGTATCTTGGAAGGCCAACCCCTGGCATCTGTCTTTACATACATGCAGAGCTCCTTCCCTGTTGTCCCCTCTAGGAGACCCCGTGGTCCAGATGATGTGACCCACTAGGCGTTATCTGCAGAGGCCTCATCTGAAAATCTGTTTAATTCATTCTTTTCAGCTGGGTTGCATTTTCTGATGACTGCTCTTTTCTTCACATTGGCCACGTACAGAATGTTTTTCATCCGTATCTCTCCTCGAGGGATTGGACTGAAATCAAATCTCAGGCTGTGAGCACATGTCACACCAGGATTTGTGGCACAGGTACCAGGATTTACTCGGATTCTGTTTTCTACAGGACACAGAACCACCACAGTCATTCAGGGCCATACTGTCATTTCTATAACGATCTAGAGAAGAGATCCTTATAACTCTGGTAAAGTACCCTTCAGCTAAGAATGGTTTCTGCTAAGACCGTGTGGGAGAAACAGGGTATATCTGGGACTGTTGTTTCTTTCCTTCTCTCCCCTCCCTGTTTGACATGCTGGGCCTCTTTCCACCTCGTTTGGCCCAATGCCCTGCTGAGCACTTGGCTGGTCAGGACACACCCTGAAGCTCCGATCTTTTCCTGACTGCTGATTACCCATGAGAACTCACCTGTCACGTGGCTCATGTTCTCAGAATTTTGCTAGCTAAGTTGATGATCTAATGGTAAAGTATTAAGGAATGCTGATAGTTTAAATAGGTGCAACCATTCTCTGATAATATTTGCATCTCAGTAATAACCGTTAGCAAGGTGAATGATTAGGAATTTAAGGCCCCTTAGCAAGACCCATCCAGGTTTGCCTGGGCCTGACTTGCGTCCTGGGAAACACCTCAGTCCCAGGCAAAAGGTTAGTCATTCAAGCCTCCTTGGGGAGCTGTTTTTTACTAATAACAACAGCAGCAGGAATAGCAATAATAATAACTCTTAGTTATAAGGGGCTCTGTGCTAGGTGCTGTTCTAACTTCTTTACACATATGAACTCATTTATTTTTCTCAACAACCCTATGGCTATGTACCATTATTTTCCTCACTTTGTAGATGGGTAGGCTGAAGTACAGACACACTTGCCCAAGTTCATACTGTGGAAGAGGCTTTTTGGAATTCCTTAAGTTAGCCATGTGCCTGCCTGTCCTACCTCTGTGTAACGCCACCCTGCGAGAGATAGTCCTGGCATAAAATTGTCTTCAGAACCTGAGTATTTTTTCTTATTCCAGGTGGCTTTCCTGTTGATGAACTTTCACTTTTGTGGGAAAGTTGAGAAGTCATTTTAACAGACAAATACATTGAGGCACCTGCAGAAAATTTCTTGGTGTTTGCAGACTGGGTTTCTCTGTTGGTTGAACTTCCAGTAAATATTGAACTTCATCCCAGTGAGTGACTGGAACCCTGGGCGAAGATATTAAATAATGCCCAAGTTATCGACCATCAAGCCAGAAGCAAGATCTGAAAGAGCCGATGATCTACGTATTAGTCTACTTGGCCTGCCATAACCAACCAAATACCACAACAGAAATTTATTTTCTCACAGTTTTGGTGGCTGGAAATTCAAGATCAAGGTGCTGGCAGGTTTAGTTTCTTTCGAGGACTCTCTTCCTAGCTTGCAAAAGGCTTCCTTCTCACTGTGTCCTTACATGGCCTTTCCTCTGTGTATATTTCTTGTGTCTCTTCTTTTTCTCATGAGGACTCCAGTCCTATTGGATTAGGTCCCTACCCTTGTGACCTCATTTAATCTGAATTACACCCTTATCTCCAAGTACAGGTACAGCAGGACTTAAGGCTTCCACATATAAATTTTAGGTCACACAATTTAGTCCCTAACAGTCTGGAAGGCAGAACTTCCTACTTTAGGTCTTGGTTCTGTTTGCCTTATGGGTAAGAGATGATTCTAAAACTTCTTAAATTGGTCATTCTGTACAGTAATATGATAAAAATGGTTCCATCCAGTGGAGCATGTGGTATCATCTAACTTGGGCTCATCTTGCTTAGGCTTAGTTTCCCCAACTCATAACCTGGACTTGGGGTGGTTGTTGTTGAGTGCACTTGTGTGCATGTAACTGGCACATACGTCCATATAACATAAAAGGATTATTGCAGAGGAAAGCTCTATGGGAGCAGAGCTATTGTTGAGTGACAAAACGGGTGGCTCTTCCGCCATACTTGCTTCTTCCACTATCGGTGACTTTGGACCTTGGACCCTGAAGACAGCTGTTTGGCACAGTTGCTCCCATCCTGGATATCCTGGATATCTTTGTGTCACTGGCTTACCTTATCCAGGGTTTTCCACCCCTTTGATCCCTCCTGTGTCACCTTTGCTGTCTTCTTTTCCACCCCAGCATTCCTGACATGTGCAGTTTCCTAAGGTATATGTAGTCTTTGATTTTTTTCTCTTACTTTCTTCATTGTAGAGCTTCTCTATTTCACGTCCTTATTGCAATAAATCTCAACTCTTTGTCTCAGATGTAACATCCAGGCTCTAGTACACAGCTCCAAAGGTGTACCAGGTATTTCCGCTTTTGTATCTTACCACTTGAGTTCCAGTGCCCCCTGAATAAGCTTATGCCTTCATCCCATCTCCTGAGCCCAGACAGCTTTTCATGTGTTAGGTATTATGTTACTTCTTTCTCGTTCCTGCTAATAGTGTCTCCATCTAGACCTTGTAACCTCATAACTGGACCACTGCCACAGCCTCATTCCTGAGTTTGTGTTCCAGTCTTTCTTCTTCATTCCCTGACATATGCTCCTGCTAGACCTGCCTTCAGATTCAACTTTTATCAGGTCTCTGTCCTGCTGAATATGTGACTTTCTTTCTGCTGTCCTCCAAATTAGATCTGGAAAACTCTGACTTTGACCTCTGCTGCATTCTAAATCTTCTGGAATCATAGATATTCAGCACTGAAAAGGACCTTAGAAAGCCTCATCCTGTATCTGATAACCTTTGTCTCACACAGGCTATCTATCGCTCAGGAACAGTTTTAACATGTTTAGTGACAGGCCGCTTCCAGAAGCATGTTCTCTTCCCCCCCGCTTTAATTGTCAGAGAAGTCTTTCTTCAATACAGGTCAAATCAGAGTCTCTATAAGATTGTTCAGTAGCCTTAGTTTTGCCCTTTTTTCATCTGCTAGCCTTTGAATATTTGTTAATGGTTACCATGTGTTATTATCCCCAAATGATACATGACCAGTTCACTCACACAATCCTCAAAAATCCCTTACTCTCCTGGCTGTCTTCTGGAGACCCTTCTGGTTGACGCTACTCCCCACGCATGAGGCACCTACAACTGAACCTCATATTACCTTTGAGGAGTAGTCTGCTGACATGGTGATTGCCAACGTTATAGCTAATTAAAACCACAACCCCTTTTAATTATTACTTGTACTACTTTTAAGTCATGCCTCTCATAACTGTGCTTGGGAGCTCTTCCCCCATGAGAAATAAGTATATTTATCTAGATTAAATTTCATCTGGTTCATCTGGCCATCATTTGAGCTGCAAGAATTCTTTTTTTTAATATATTTTATTGATTATGCTAATACAGTTGTCCCATCTCCTCCCCCCCTCCCCTGCCCTGCAAACCCCTTTCCCCCACACTCCCCCTCTTTAGTTCATGTCCATGGGTCATATATATGAGTTCTTTGGCTTCTACATTTCCTATACTATTCTTAACCTCCCCTTGTCTATCTTCTATCTACCATTTATGCTTCTTATTCCCTGTACCTTTTCCCCCTCTCTCCCCACCCACCCCCCTGATGATAACCCTCTGTGTGATCTCCATTTCTGTGATTCT
>VMDR010003813.1:0-67110 GCA_007922815.1 Macrotus californicus
TTATTTAAATTTTACATCCATTTTGCGTTCCTCGCAGAAATATCCACACATGTATCACACTGATATCTATCACCCAGGAATCTAACTGATGGAGTTCATATCAGTCAAACAAAGCTCGTTTCTCCTCGCTGGGACATGGGTCACACCCTGGGGATGAGGATGGGCACTCTGTCCAACCCTTGATAAGGAGAGGAGTCTTTGCTTCGGGAAAGTTGGCACAGATGAGTAGGAAGACATGTCATTGTCAGTTTATTATCAAGCTATCCTTTCTCCCTGGAGGAAGGCGTTAGCATTTGTAATCTATAATGACTCACACTTGGGAAGCCTCTCTTTTGCTCATTTTGTTGCTCCCACCTGGAAGGGAATGTTTATCCAGTGGCTCATTTGCAACGGAGCAAGTGAGGAGGGGATGTGCAGACGAAGGCCCTCCCTTGCTTCTTTGAGGGTAGCTGCCACAGCATCGCAGAAACACTGACACACAAGTATTGCCGAAGACCGTTTTGTTTTTATGCTGATTTTCCCTGTTGGAAACTTGGTGCATACAAATATAAAGTTACTATGTGGGTTTTAGGTGCTGCACCCTATGCTTCTAATTGGTGGAGGTTTAAAAACAAACTGAAAAATTAAGAATTGAAGACAGCATGAGATAGGCTTAGGTGCAGAAGCTGATGGAGCAGGCAAGTGCTGTGGGCACTGCAGTGCAAGCAGAAGACTTCACACAGTGCAGTCTGGGCAGTGCCAGTGAGCACCATGGGGCGGCCGCAGACTGACCCCCGGTGCAGAAGCAATCAGGTCTAGCAGAACATTCAGCAGTGGGGCCAGAAAAGAAAAGCTGACATCCAGATGCCAGTGCTTTGGACATTGTATCTGGAGTGGCACATATGGGTCCTGCATCTGCCCGGGTTATGCCAGCCGTCGACGTCCAAATGACACAGCTGCATGGCATGAGCAGGCAGAGGCCAGCCCTGTGTCCAGGTCTTGGTGAAAACAGCTGTCCAAAGTGCTGGCAGTGGCCTTGTGATAGCTAATTATCAGAGGACCAGTCTGGGCTCTTTGGGGTGATAGATTTTAAACACCCACTGGGAGCAATTTTTGAACGGTGGTGGTGGGAAATGTACACGCAGATAAGTTTGTGGGCACACATGAGCACACATGGAATTGTGATTTGGGGGGGCGAGGTAATGGTGTTCAAGGAGAATTAGAACCAAATGATTCTGGGCAGTGATTTAAATCAGTGCACCCTGAATAAACTCTTGGCGAACATTATTATAGGAGTTTGGTTAACAAATCTAATAGCAACAATGTTTTCTCCTTTTTCATGTGAGAAAAAGAGAAACTCATATTCATAAAATGGGAGTATTTGCCTTTCAGTGAGTACTTTCTTACCATGTTTGCCCCAGTAGCAAGCTGAATGACTTGACATAAACAATTCAACTCTTCCTCTCTTTCGTTCCCCAGAATCCTTCTTTAAAAAGGGGAAAGAGAAGGTTTACCACTTGATACTTTCTCAAGTTAGTATCTTGAACAGGAATGACCGATGGGCAATCGCATGCATTGGGGCCAATTTCATAAATATACTTTCAATTTCAACCGTTTATGTTACCCTTTATCTTTATTGAAATCATTAATGCCTGATGGATAGTGTGTTAGGTATAAAAGAAAAGAATGATTTGTGCTGTTTGTTCTTTTTTATTTTTCTCTGTAGTGGGAACTAATTTATCGACAACTTTGGAGACTTGGTAACTTGCTATGTTTCTTCTATCTCATTGTGATAACTTTTTAGTTAAGTTACAAAATCCTTTACCGTTATTGGGGAAGTTCACAGCTTTAAATGTTGTTAGGGAAGGTCACAGATTTTGCAAGATAATGCATAACAGTGACTGACATTGATGGGAATCAGGTGAGCATTCTCACATGTTGTTAATAACTGTAACTCCAATTTCTCTTTGGCAACTAGATACTGCAACAAGGAGACTGTGCACTCTGAGCATTAATGACATTTCTAAGTTATTCTTAAATATATTCTGTCGGTCTTGTGTGTGGCAATGTTTGTGGTATTCCTGTTGATCCAAGATGTGCAGTCAGTGTTGGTGTGGTCAGGCCCCTTGACCTGTTGGTGTGGTCAGACCCCTTGACCTTAGTATTGAAGCATTTATGCTGAGATGAAGCCACCACCATGGAACCAGGACCTCAAATGGCCTGTCTCTCAAGCTGGAACAGGGGCTTTGGCTTCATAATTTTTAGTTTGATACGATCCATAGTTTCACACATTTATATGCTTTTCCTACCCAGAATTTGATCTGTCTAATATCAGTTGAGTAAGGGTAATCATGAGCTACCTCAGAATTGTGTGGCCTATAATGCCCTGCCCCTGCAGGGAACGGCTGGCCAAGCTCCAGGAAGGCAGTCTGAGTATTTGGGGACTGAGTACTTAGAGTGAAGAAAAATATATTCTGTCCTCCACTTCCACCTGCACCGCTAGTGAAATTCAGAGGCTCAGAGGTTACCCAGGGAGAACTCTTTGCAGCGGTTCAGCCACAACATTTGCTTGTTCGGTTTTCTAACCTAACTGGCTGGTAATGGTGAGGAGACTCCCCCAGGGCTAACACATGTGCCGTGCACCACAGGAGGCCGTCAGAGCAGGTCCCCGTCCTGTTCAGCTCAGGCATTGTTTAATGGTCTGGGGGATGCCTGTACTTGTTCCTAAGTCTTGCAGTCAGGGCAGGAGAAGCAAGGGGAGAGCTACAGAAGGTGGCAATGCCAGGGTGTCCTCAGAGTGAAGGGCTGGTTAGGGTGGCGGGTCCCACAGCACAGGCATCTTAATGGAATGGTGGTTTGTTCACCTAATTTGCATAGAAATCCATCGCATAAGCATTTAGGTAATTCTTTACTGAGTCCTGGACCCTATAGTTATGGTCCTTTTTGTTGTGGATTGCTCCAGTCAGGCTAAGAAGGCAGATATAAAAATATATAACTGTGATAAAATCTATAAGGAGCCAAACTATAGTCATGGCAGATTCAAGTAGTGAAGGAAGCCAAAAAGGAAAAGGCTCGAAATGTAGGTGGAGAATCAGAGAAGGTGCCACCGGTGCCGTGACACGTGAGCAGGACTTGGTGGGCGACTGCGGGTCTCCCCAATGAAGTGGGGTCCAAAGAGACCCCAGGTGGGGAGAATGGCATCACCTGATGCTCAGGGCTTTGCAGAAAGTAGGAAGTGATTTTGTGGGGGTACAGCAGGGGACTCTAGAAAAGTTAGCATTGACTTCCTATCATTTTCATTCAAAAAAGCATTTATTGTTTTGTTTTTTTTGTGCCAGCTCAGAACTGGAGTTGGGGTATATTAATGAATAATTAATGATATTTCCTTCCTTCAAGGAGTATATAATACTATAGAGAAGACAGATATTTATATAGTGATTTCAGCATGGTGGGTAACAGATGGTGAGGGATGAGTCTAGTTAGAATGCCAGGCTGAAACCAAATGCCAGTGCTCAGGGTTTGCAGTTTGCCCTGAAGGTTCTGGACAGCCATGAGAAATGTTGACTCTGGAGGCAGAATTTCAGTGTCTTTGGGAGGCGGATGGGGGAGAGAAAAGAACAAGCAGGCAGGGGAACAATCTGAAGAGGCTGGCAAAGGTGACGTGCCTAGACCTAGGACATGGTGGTGAGATTGCGGTGGAGAGAAGTTTCAGGGAAAAAATCATCTTATTCCCCTTTACAGATTGGGAAGCTGAAGTTTAGAAAAGTTAAGGAACTCCTTCTGATTTGAAGAGATAGCAAAGGATAGAGCTGGAATCTGAACCCGGACAACCCAGTGAGACAGCTGTGCTCCGCGGCTGAGGCTGAGAGAATGGGACCTCGAGTTGGCACGTGACAGCCTTTCTCCACTCCTGTTTCACAGAAGGGATGTGAGAGTTACTGATAATAACCCATGCCAGGCCCTTTGTTTGATGCCTGACAAAATAATAACGGCTCCGTAGCCGATGCCTTTATTTCTATTTTCATCATCTTCGTTGTTGTAACACTTTGTCCCTCGTCTAGCTTCTCTGGGCACCTCAGCTCCGCTTATGCTGTGCACCCTAGCTTCGCAGAGCGAGCGGAAGGAGCCCTTCCTGCCAAAGGCACTGTCAGCATTCTGGCCTTAAAAAGACAGATATCTTGATATTGGGTGAGATATAGTCCACACTCTTGGCCAGGCTGGCTAAGGCGATAAATAATGATAACACTTTAAAACAAGTGAGTCATCATTATTAATCCATTTGGAATATAAAAATGTTAGTCATTTGGAACAAATGTCACAAAAAATACTCTACCATCAATACATTGTTGTAGAAATTGTGTGTTTCCTTTAAAGTACTTTTAATGATAATAGTCACTTCTCTCAGGATCCCTTTGAAGCCAGCTGCACCACAGGCAAAGCAGAACTTGCTATTTTAATGCAATCTGGATCATTCAGTGACCTCCTTAATAATCCTCAAAATGTGTGTGTTGTTAGGGAAGGAACTTCAGTTTGAGTTTTATGTTCAGCCCCAAAATGAAAGAATTGGATACCTCCGCTCTGTTCTTTCCTTCATGTTGTCGTTGCCCAGGCGGTGCTAATGCAGCGCTCAGATCCTGAGCGAGTTGAGCAGGGGCTGCTGCTTGGGAGGGAAGACACAATCTTCATTTTGTTGAATTATTTTTTGTGTGACATTAAGATAAAACAAAGAGGTTAAATTTGTCTTGATTATTCTTCCTCCTAGAAAAGAAATAAGCTTAACACTTCTTTTCATTTTGGAGGTAAAATGCGATTAGCTCTCTCATTTCTAAAATATAACACTTTCTTTCTCCTTTTTTATAAACCAAACACAAATAATTTTTGAGTGAGGCATGTTGTTTCCGCTCTTTATGTGTGTTCACACTAAGTGCTGGTATAATTCCATTATGTTTTGACTTGAACATTAAATATTACCTTGACTATACACTTCCCAGCAGCCGTGTTCTGATAGTGACACATTGTACTGTTTGAAGGGTGTCATATGGTCATCTGTCAGCCGGATGTTGTTCCATGGAAAGAATTTTATTCTTCAGATGTCATCTGAAATGCCTCATCTAAAAGAGAAACACAGCAGTATTTACAAAACCTGATGTGAGGAAATCAGAGATGGGCCGGATTGAACTAAGGTAGACGGGAAGGAATTAGTTCATTCAGACTGTCATCACTCTGTAATAAAGATAAACAATTGTTATATTTTGAGTATTTTTAATTTGGTGTGATTTCATTTTAGGGCAGAAAGGCACACATACTCCCTTCCGGACTTTTGGTAGCTATTCATCCTGTCTTTTGCCATGCAGACAAAGATGCAGACCACACCACTGGGGTGGTATCAGGGTAGAAAGAGGGCCACCTCCCACAAAAGACAGCGATCTGAGAACAACACAGGAGACTGTGGCTTACGATATCAGAGACGAGAGTGACAGAGAAAAGAACATGTTCTTGCTTCAGAATAATTTAGCAGTCAATATTTCTATCAGCAATATTTCTTTCACCAGGAATTAAAATGCTGGCCCTTTTCCAAAGACACCTCATCCCCTGTTACATTATAGATCTGCTCCAGCTGTGTCTGCCTCTGCACAGAGATGAGGGTGGATCTGATAGCCAGTTTGTAGAGCGTGCTGCACCAACTATAGAGACAATGGATATTCCCCTCTAAATGTATTTTCCTTCTCTTTAATCTTCGCCAGGAATCTGCCCAGAATTCTGTGGATGCCTCTATGTTCCGATTTTTAAAATGTAGGGAACAGTACGCTTCCTGTGTTTGTATGCTACACTGCATTCTTAGGATCTAGAATTAAAAAATCTAAACTTACACTGAGGAAAGAAGGGCAACACCTGTTTGGTTTTTCCTTATTTTGCCACTGCACTTCATTCCTGAACTCTCTCGAAATTAAAATAATTGCATCCTTCCATCTTTTGTAATTTAACTTATGTAGTTCTGTTCCTTAAAAACAAACAACAAACAAACAAAAACAATGTCTAAAAGGCACACTGCATGCCCTGTCCTTTTTAAAAACTACGTGCCTTGGAACATTTGCAGACTTTATTTTGCACCTGTCTCTGTCATTTATATGTATCCCATTGAACTTTCTAGGATCCATCAAGGTAATGAGAAGGGTAACACTAAGGCGCAGAAGTCTGAAATATCATAATACCAAAGCAAGTCAAATATTAAAAGATACGAGTATGTATTTAAGCAGAGGGAAAACAGAAGGCCACGATCTTTGGCCCGTATCTTAATTCACTTCCAGCATTGTTAATTTTTATTTTCATTCAGGATTCTTCTGTTTGAAAGACTCCTCGAATTTTTGAAAGATATGGAGGTAGAAAGAGAGAAGTGGTATTTTTTTTTCAGGGCTAAGAGGACACAGTGTTGAAGTTTTTATGGTCGGATACAGAAAAAGCACAAAGGGAGGCCAATGGTAATAACCTTGCAGTTAATCCTACTGGATGCCATGTTATTTTTCTTGTCCCTTCCAGAACTTCAGAGAAATGTTCACCCTTGGGTATATTGATGGCAGCAGAAGGTCTTGGATCAAACTCCCAGATATACTTTATCTCCAACATACCACAATTTAAAAATGACTAATCGATTTTCAAATGAATAAGAGAATAGTTGTATTGATGAAGATGATTCCTTTATTGAATAAAAACATTTCTTTCCTAACAAATCAGCAACTGAAACATTTCCAGAGCTTTCAGATTAGGGTCAACATTTTTAGTTTACAGAAAACAACCTAAAACAACTTTACAAGATCATGTATTTATTGAAAAAGTCATTTTGACTAACAGATTATGTCATTAGTTCAAGGACATGTGGGTTTCAGTCCCTCTTTTCACTGTCTACTTTGTACAGAAGTATAAACCAGCTCATTTTCCTGCTTTTAAAATTACTTCTGAATTGTAACATGTAGATATTAAACAAACATCAGCTGCAGGGGAAATGAAGGAAGTAATACTTATGAGCATTTATCAGATTCTATATAACCGAATTCTTAACATTCATAATCTCCCCATGAAATAGTGGTTAGCATTCCCATTTTATAGATAAGAGAAAAAAGACTCAAGGTCATTTAGCAAATAAATGATGAAGACAGAATCTGCACCTAGGTCTCTCTGTTGCCAGGGAGTATGCTTTATTTTTTTCATATCAATTTTAATATAATAAAAAAATACAATAATAGGTTAAGGAGTACTGAAGCTCAGAATTGCAGTAGCAATTTATTAGCTTAAGAGATGGATTAATATATACTTTCAAGTTTTTATTCAATTTATTCAGGTGACATTGGTTCATAAAATTATAGTTTCAGGGGTACAATTCTGTAACACATCATTCATATGTTGCATTGTGTGTCCACCACCCCAAGTCAAGTCTCCTTCCCTCACCGTTTAGCCCCTGGTACCCTCTTCTACCTGCCTCCGCTCTCCTTTCCATCTGGTGATCTCCGCATTGTTGTCTGTGTCAATGAGTCTTCTTTTTTCCTTTGCTTAGTCCCTTCACCTTTTTCACCCAGCCCCCAAAGCCCCTCCCCTCTGACAGCTGTCACTCTGTTCTCTGTATCTGTGTCTGTTTCTATTTTGTTAGTTAATTATGTTCACTAATATTCTTTTCATAAAAGAACAGAACACATTTTTGTGTGTTTTGTTGTGACAGTTTTCATGTTTTCAAAGGATCTGGAAGTTGGGAAAGCCCCCAGAAGCTAATAGAGGAAATTGTGTTAGTGTTTTGTTTGCCCAGAGTTTACTAAAACAAAGACAGTTTGCATCTTCTCGTTTCTGTCACCCCGTTTTCTACCTCATTACTAGTCTTCTACCAATTGAATTTTGCCTTCTTCCACTCTATGTCTTCCCCTCCTCTCCTACTCAAAGTATTCTCAGTTTGTAAAATGGGAACTTGGAACCTGGAGGTCAACAGCAGAAAGTGATCCGTCAGTCTCTTGGTGGTGGCTGTGGGCTGTGATTTGCTGAGCGTCTATAGAAAACCATTTGCTGGGGTGAACTCTTCTCTGAGGTAGAAAATCACACTCCTTAAATCCTCCTTTGTGATAATTTTTCCTTTTTCTAGGATAGGGATGTCAAACTCATTTTGGCCAGGGGCCACATCAGCCTTGCGGTTGCCTTCAAAGGGCCGAATGTAATTTCAGGACTGTACAAATGTAACTACTCCTTAACTAGGGGCAAGGAGCTCGGCGCTGCCACTGGGTAGAAACAAGGTGCCCGGCCAGATAAAACAAGGTGGAGGGCCGGATTCAGCCCCGCGGGCCTTGTGTTTGCCGCCTGTGCTCTAGGATATATTTTTGAAGTAAATATACTTATCAAAATATTGTTATATATGAAATGCTGTGGCAGCATTTTGTATGTGTTGAGAAGCATGATGAGTGAGAAAGTTGTGGCTAACATCTATCAATTAGCAGCTTATTAATCAAGTGTGCCTGTAGCAAGATATTTTACTTAATATGGGGCATTATTAATTGATGATTTCCTTAACCCATGAAAATGGTGTCTGTTAAGCTGGGGCTACCCTATTTGCTGTTAGTTTACAAATGGTGGCGGGGGTAGGGGGAGATTTCTCATGAAGATAGTTGAAGAAAGAGATAAGGATTCACTACAAAAATAGAGGCTACTAATTTATATTTCTGGGGATGACATACACTCACCAAAGGATAGAAGTTATTTCCAGCTGTGCGTTACATCGTGCAAGTTCTGTGGGAGTGTCTGAGCCCTTTCTCAGGCCCAGTGCCTTCTGCTTCCAGGCCTTTGTGTTTCACCTGCTACATGTCAGTTACATGTCGGGTGGGTACACAGTCTTCCTTCACTACTCAAAAGAAAGAAAAAGGGGATAGAAAACTTTACTTACTCATGCAACAAACTGAAATTGAGTTAATTTTTGGGGCTGCAGCTGAATTATCAGAGATCAGTGTGTTGTAGGTGTGGACGGAGCGCCCGTTGTGTCTGTGGCGGCGCTGTCAGGCCCCTGCTGCTGTTGGCTCTGCCCGAGATGTATTGCTCCGCGAGCATTTCAGTGCTCCCGGGGGATCCCTGGTCCTGCCGTGAGGTCAAGAGTTAACTGCTCGTATTTTAGCTGTGTACTGCTATCAATACTGCTCCTATGGAAACCTCATTTGACGTCACTTTTGAATCTCTGCGACGGTAGTCCAGCTTCAGTAACAGTCAATAAGAACATTAGACAGTTGTCTATATTATTACTTGCCACTTCCTGCCAGCAATCTACCAATTCATTAGTGGAGAGTTTTGGAACTCTTGCTTGATTATTTATGCAGTCAATAGCAAGGCTTGTCTGCATTCATAATTGTTTGATTTTATGGCCTCTTCTTTAAACAAACATTGTCTATGGTAATGTGATGCCCTGATGGGTGGGAAAGGTTTTGTCTGTGAATATCATTTAGATAATTAAAAATGACAGATGAAATCGCCCGCTGTCCTGACCTGTACTTTGTTCCCTCAGTGATGCTGAAGAGATGATGATTGCTGTCAATCAAAACCCTTTGGAGGTTTGTAAATTCTGGCTGCTGTGAACTCTGACCCCTACTGTTGATCTGAAATAGATAATAACCTTGAAATTCTATTAGAATTTAAAAATAGTTCTACTAAAGGGGCACAGTATATATTTCTTTTCCTCTAGAACAGTTACCTAGTGCCACTCTGTGCAATATACAGAATTCAAATAAAATAAAGTGTTTAGCAAAGCTTAATGGAACAAATCAGAACAAAGATCGTTTTCTATAATCCCCAATTCCTGATTAAGATTCTTATCTTCTGGCTGAGAGAGGACAAAACCATAAGCCTTTTGCCACTTCACTGGCTGTTAATGCTTAGACTTTCTTTTTGCTCACATTTACTAATTCTGTTGTTGAATGCATTATTTTCATGCTAGCATGATCTTAAATAATTGAAGTTTTTTCATATTGATCCTATAAACCTTTTAAACTGCTACTTTTCCCCAGCCAAAGGAAATACTAACACAACTAGTATTCTGAAGATAGGAAAGATCCAAAGGCCAAGCTTTATGCCCAAAGTTCTCAACAAACGTCATCAAAACTTAGGTCAAGAGATCAGGCGGATAAATGCATTTGCCTTGCAAATTGTCCTTTATCACCACCCAGACACGGAACCTGTTTTCTGATGGCCTACTGGTATTTAAACTAAGCACACAGGTAAATGACGAGGGAAGTGAAGGGAACATTTTTTCCCCTCTATATAGGAACCATCAAACTAGCCAACAGCAGAAAATCAGCATCAGATTCTACAGGCCCGGAAATTAGAACAATTAGAAGTTTATAGCTTTGAGTGCGCTGGCTGTGGCAGATGTGTTTAATACCAGCCGCAGTGCAGCAGCAGAGATCTCTTGAAAGGTGATTGGAGTAGTGTTGGTTTTTCTACTAGAGAAACTTCCTCAGACTTTAATGAATTTGTGAAGGGTCATATGAAGAGGTTCTGCAATTGTTTTGCATTTTGTAATCAGCAGGTACTTTAAAATAATATTAGCTATGCCAGTGCCTCAGTGACAGTGGAAAACAAATATCATTTATACTTGGCAGTTGAAAGAATCAGAAGCATAGTTCTTAACCTTAATTTTGGGGGCATTTATTCAGAATCAACCATTAATCACATTAGGATAATACTATTTTACCATTAAGGACCTTTGTTGTTTCTTTTTACCTCGGTAAATGAATTCTTTGTAAGTGTTACCACTTGAGCTGAATTTATTATTGCCTGATAATAGCCAGTTATATAGTAAATATAAATATGAATATGAATATATATGTATATATATTTTAAAGCTCAGCTTGACTTCACTTTCTAGTGATACCTTCCTTGTTCTTTGAAGTCTCCTGGGAAGGCCTATTTCTCTGATATTTAGCATTTATTATATATTGCCTTATGAGTACTTTAATTTATTCATTCATTCACTCAATCCTTCATTTTTTTATTCACTAGCAAATATTAATTAAAGACCATTTCAGTATTAGGCCCTTTCCATAGCACTAATTATTCTGTTTTCACCTTATCTCCCCAGATAAATTATAAGCAAATGGACTTGAAGACCCAGTGTTGTTTTCATAGACTAGGTGCCTCCTACTTCTGCATGAGTGTCTTGGTCTCTGTTGAGTGGCTTTGCCCTTGCAGGTGCTCGGGGAGCATCTAATTAACCTTTCACTTGAGCTTATTTCACTTGAGTGTTGTGAGAATGAGGATTGAGAAAGGATAGTTAAAAAAAACAACAACAGAATGAGATGCCTGAACTCTCAGGTTTCCATCCTAAATTATATCTTTTTCTTCTGCTTTTGACATAGTCCCGTTTAATTTTCCTTTATTTTATTATATTTTTCTCATTACCATTTATCACCTCCTATACTCTCTTCTACTACCCCCACCCCCTTTATCCACCTTCCCTCACCATCACCACACTGTCGTTTGTGTCCATGGGTTCTTTCTCTTTCTTTTTCTTTTTAGCTCGATCCCTCCACTCCCCAAACTACTCAGAGCTGTCAGCCTGCTCTCTCTCTATGAGTCTGTCTCTATTTTGCTTGTTAGTTCAGTTTGTTCATTAGATCTACATAAGAATGAAATCATGTGGTATCTGTTTTTCTCTGACTGGTTTATTTCACTTAGCGTAATGTTCTCCAGGTGTCTCCATGCAGTCCCAAAAGGTAGTCCCATCTGATTTAATGATAAAAGCACAGTCTCTACTTCCCTTGACCCTGAGCAGGACTAAAGGTTGAAGTTGTGTGATTTTAGTTCAAGAAAATTATCTTGGTTATTTTATTTTGGCCTGACATATTACAGAATTCTCTATTAGATCCTAGATTGATTATGTTTTGTATGGACAAACTGTTGTTTGTTTCTTAATTAATGAATACCACCTGTGCTAATATTTTTTAGGATAATTTATTGATTATGTTATTACAGTTGTCCCACTTTTTTACCCTTTGTCCCCCTCTGCCTGGTACCCCACTTCCCTCCAGCAATCCCCCCTTTAGTTCATGTCCATGGGTCGTGTATATAAGTTCTTTGGCTTCTCCATTTCCTATACTGTTCTTAACCTCCTATTTTGTACCTACCAGTCATGTTTTTTAATCCTTATACCTCTTCCCCCATTTCCCCCTCCCTCTCCTAGCTGATAACCCTCCAAATGGTATCCATATCTATGATTCTGTTCCTGTTCTAGTTGTTTGCTTAGTGCTTTTTTTAAAGATTCAGTTGTTGATAGTTGTGAGTTTTTTGTCATTTTACTGTTCATAGTTTTGATCTTTTTCTTTGACAAGTCCCTTTAACATTTCATATGATTTTGGTGATGATGAACTCCTTTAACTTGACCTTATCTGGGAAGCACTTTCTCTGTCCTTCCATTCTAAATGATAGCTTTGCTGGATGGAGTAATCTAGGTTATGGGTCCTTGCTTTTCATGACTTGGAATACTTCTTGCCAGCCCCTTCTTGCCTGCAAGGTTTCTTTTGAGAAATCATCTGACAGTCTTATGGGCACTCCTTTGTAAGTAACTGTCTGCTTTTCTCTTGGTGCTTTTAAGATTCTTGCTTTATCTTTAACTTTTGGCATTTTAATTATGATGTGTCTTGGTGTATTCCTCTTTGGGTCCAACTTGTTTGGGACTCTCTGGGCTTCCTGGACTTGTCTGTCAATTTCCTTCACCAAATTAGGGAGATTTTCCTTCATTATTTTTTGAAATAAGTTTTCAGTTTCTTGCTCTTCCTCTTCTCCTTCTGCCATCCCTATGATTCAGATGTTGGTACATTTGGAGATGTCCCAGAGCCTTCTTATACTATCCTTGTTTTTTTGAATTCTTGTTTCTTTTTTCTATTCTGATTGAATGTTTATTTCTTCATGTTCCAAATTGTTTATTTGAAACAAGACATCCTTTACATCACTGTTGGTTTCCTGTGGATTTGTCTTTAGTTCATTTACTGTAACCTTCATTTCTTCCTTTGTGTTGTTGCCATACTTAGTGAGGTCTTTGAGCATCCTGAGCACCAGTGTTTTGAACTCTGCATCTGATAGGTTGACTATCTCCATTTCATTTCATTCTTTTTCTGGGGCTTTGTTCTGTTCCTTCATTTGGTCCATATTTCTTTGCCTTCTCAATTTGGCAGCCTCTCTGTATTTGTTTCTGTGTATTAGATAGAGCTTCTTTGACTCCCTATAAAAGGCACCTGTATATTGTATGGGGCAGAACCATAGGTATTCACCAGTGTGAGGCAACCTACTTCACTGCTTTGTGGCTCTGTGTGGGCGGAGGGCTCAGAGAGGGGACTGTGCTGCTGCCTGGCTTCTGGAGGTTCGCTTGGCACTTACCCCATTTCCAGTCACTTCACCAACTCCCTGTGTATGACGGGTGCCCTTCCAGTTGTTGCCCTTGTGTTGAATCCCAGAGTGGGTGGGTTTGCATATGTTTTAAGACCATGCAGGCCCTTTATGTGAAGTTTTCTGAAAATCTGGCAGTTTCTTCCACTGCCCCAACTCCCACTGTGGCTAAATTTTTATAGCCACAATTTATGGGGGTTTATCTTCCTGATGCTAGAACCCTGGGCTGTGTGGTCTGGTCTGGGGCTGGGATTGCTTGCTCCGAAGGTATCCCTTCTGATTTTTATCCACCACACATAGGTGTGCAACCATCCATGCCTGTTCCACCACTAACACCTTTCCATGCCACAACGCGTCTCCTTGCCTCTCTGCCCCATTTCCACATCTCTGCCTCTCCTACCTGTCTGGATGAAGGTGGCTTCTTTAAATCCTAGGATGTCAGACTTCCATACAGCTCAATTTTTCTGACAGTTCTGGGTGCTGTTTGTTTTGATATTTAGTTGTAATTTCTTTTTGTAGTTATACAAGGAGGCAAAGCAACTCTAACTACACCTCCATCTTAACTGGAAGTCCTACCTCTGCTAATATTTTAAGCCTGTTTCATCAGAAGAGAAAACCATTTTGCTACTGAAAAACCCTCATGTTTCTAAGCCATTCTATTCCTTCTTCTGTTCTCTGTGATATTATATTTACAAATCATGCCTAATCTCCTAAATTCTAAATTTCTCAGAAAAGGAATTTGAACATATGTCATCCAATTTCTTTTTGAACTTTTTATGATACTTAAAGCACGGTTGAAAGACTTTCACCTAAACTTATTACCTTATATTCACTATTTATTGAGTGCATGTATATAGTATATCAGTCCATAAAACCGCCTTCTAGTCTGACATAGCATGCACAAATGCTTTGTTTATGGGAATTTTATAATACAGAAATGTGCCCAATTATGAATCACTCCATGGCGACCTTATTTTTGCGCTTAAGATGTTAATTCTGTCACATGATGTAGGCACAAACATCAATTGCTGGTGTTGTGACAGACTTGCACAGTACGAGGGGAGTCAATCAGATTCACGGGGAGCGGTGACATGCTTGACACTACATTAAGAAGAAAGTACATCCTTGCCTTTTAAAAATCATTTGCAATATTGACCTCCAAGAGAGGCCAAGTTTTGCCAAATCTATGCCAGTCACAGATCCAAAACTTGCTGCTAACCTAGTTTGTTTTCGTGTGTATGTGCGTCTTATCTCTTCAAAGAGAGGCTTATAATTGAAGTTCTACAGAAAGATTGAGCTTCTATTGATATTTATTAAACACTTATTAACTGCTAAGCCACAAAACTAGACACTTTCAAACTGTCATCAACTCCTGCATTCTGTATGGAAGAAAATTATTTTTCCCATGATGCGTACGTACAGTGAAAATGAAATTCAGAGAACCCATATAATTTGCTCCAAGTTACGGGGTTACCAAGAAGCAGAACTGGGATTCTGTCTTTAACTTCTGAGTCTACACCAGGGTTCTTTATGGCGTGACTCACTGTTTCTAGGTGGCGCCATTACATCAGTCCTTGATTCTAATCCGTCTCTTGTGTGAGATATTGATCATAATTTTTATTGTTGCGAAGAATGGCCATTTGCACTTTGTGTGCCAAATTTTGTACTGACTTCTCATATTTCAGTTGGTTCTCCCAAGAAAGGTACAAACAAGTATTTTCATCTAAAATTTGGGGGTGAGAAAACTGATGTGTAGAAAGTGACTCCACCGAAGTACAAAGTGACCCGGCCAGAATTCAAATCCAGCTCTTCCTCCAGCTGATGCCCTGGACCGTCCGCCTCTGAGCAGCAGCACCTTGATCTGAGTGGAGCCTGCAGCAATGCCAGCTCTGAGAGTATCCAGTTCCACCGAGATCAAAAATAGACACCCAGGTCCTCTCCTTGTTTAACTCAATCCAATCCATTTGGGGGTAATTTTTGTTTGGCTTCATTTTACTAAGTTCAGCCAAACTGATTTATGTGAAGCCTCCAATTATGTTTTTCAGTATGCCTATGTTAGGGAAATTATGTTAGGGAAACATCCTTTTCATTTCTCCCTCTCAGGGTGGGATCATTAAGGGTAATCAAGAGCGAGTGGCAGCTGTGTCTCCGAGAGAAGGTCTTTCCTACCTGATTATCCAGTTGTTGTGTGGATGGCAGTTCACACTGCTCAGCAAAGAATCCAATATCCCAAAGATGTGATAATATTAAAGGAAGTTAAATGAAGCAAACTGCATGCCACGCTGCAGCGCCCCAGTCGAAACCACACTGTCCAATCCCCCTCTGCTGTTGGGAAGATAATTACTGAGCCTTTGTTCACGTGAAGTAAATGAATTGTGAATCCTCTGTATATTTAATTATCTAGGACTAAACCTTTCTTATTTTCCATAGGAAAAAAAAGGTAACCCCCCCATGATAATTCTGAGCACTAATTACTTCCCCAGATCTCAGCACTGTTTTAACTTGCTCTTAGTAATATGCCCTAAGTGTGATTTGGACTGATTAGCATGCTTTTATAGGACTTTTCTCTAAACAAGGATGTTTATTTTGCCAGTCTGCTGGTGCTTATTGCTGACTTTTTGTCTTTCTCTGAAAGTACTCTGGCCTTAAATAAGTATAGATTTTTAAAGATTTGTGATATATAATTTAACAGAGTGAACCTATAAAATAGTGGAATTTTTACAGCTTCAGTCATTATTGCCAGATAGCAAGGATTGTTCATTTTTTAAGATTTGAAATAGTCTAAAATTACCAAAAAAAAAAAAAAAGTTAAAGCACTTAGAGCTACATCTGAGTACAACGTGTTTTTTTTTTTAATTCTAAGGGTCATTCCCAAGGTTATATTTTGCTACTACATGAAAATTTATTGTGACAATAGAGGCTCTGAGTACAAGTCTTCCACATTGCACCACTGTGACAATTAGCTCCCAACTGTTAGACCATTTATTTATTAGAACATTAATAGTTGGAGCTATCTTCACTTGTCACTGAAAGTGATTCTTATGGAGGTTGGTTATGAACCCAGGAAACACAGCATAAGGTGCTGATGGGTGAGGATAACCACATAATTTAAGATAATACAGTCGGGTCCCCTCTGACAGATTGCAGGAGCGCAGTGGCAAAAGACATCTCACAGATGACTTTCCTCCAAACTTGGTCATTTATGCAGTTTTCTTCAGTGAGGACAAACTTTCGAAGTAAGTGTATTGTTTGTGAAGAGAGCCCGACATGCAGGCAGCATGATCAAAGTGATCATTTATTCCTTAGAAACATGGAGTGCTCGCCTCTCGCAGGAGCGCGAGGTCAGTGGATGTCCCTGAAAATACGCAGGCCGTTGCCTAAAGGGCAACGAGGAGAATGAGGAAAAAGCCTCCATTAAAGTTTCAAAGAGACATGTTTCAAACAGACTTGTTCAGCATGGACTTGCCCTGCAAGCGTGCCGGGGCCCTATAGAGATCTCTGCCTCTGTGGACGGGAAACCACCACAGGACACCGGGCAGGAGGCAAAGATAGACAAGAAATTGACAAAGTCCTTTCTAAACGACCGTCCCGGACATTCCCGATTTGTTGGCGCTGAAGTTTAGGTGGCGTTTTTTGCCCCTCCTCTTTATCCCGCAGAAATAAGCTGTTTCCTTTCTAAGTACTTTGATTTATTTAGATGTTTTAAAAGTCACTAGCCTTAAGTCAAGAAGATGTCCTCATGTTTTCTCTGGTTTTGTGTTCAAAGTCACTGTAAGGCCATGGTTAAAGGCATGCGTTCTGCACTCAGATTCTCCTCTTTCCAGTATGGGGCTCAGCTCTTTATTTGTTGCGTGATGCGAAGCAAGTTGCTTCAACTGTCTGTGCCTCAGCTTCCTCAACTGAAAAATCGAAATGGAACCAATACTTAACGTCTAAAGGGAGAAAGCATTTGGAATAATAGCAGACACACAAGCCGAGCACTATACATGCTAGCTGCTCTTGTATTTTTCTGTTACAAAAAATAATAGTTTTGTTACTTAAGAAACATTGTTGAGGCTTATCAGTAAAAATATTTACTGTTTATAGTGATTAAATTTGCTACTTACTATTTTCCTTCACCTTTCTAGCATTTTGTGAGAATTTACTTTATATTTTTAAGATAGCTCTCAAGGGTATTGTACACTGAACATCTCTTTAAACTCATCATGCACACTCGCCATTGAAGGAATTGCTGCAATACCCCGAACCTGAGCTCCAGAAGCTCCAGAAATAGTATTTAAATTCCAAGAGAAGAAAATATCTTCAGGTCAGAATAGCAAATGTTTGCCTGAAAGTGTGGAAATCCCACTCAAATTCATCCCCATGGAAAGCCCAAGTCAACTTCTGACGTGTTGGGGTAACAGAGAAAGTAAGAAAGTTTTCTAGCACCGTGTGGGTTTATTTTAAATTTAAATCTTCACAACATTAAGTAAAGGCTAAGACTGATGATTGGTTAGAAAATTAGTGGTGTAGACTTGCCATGGAACCGTTCTGCCAGATAAATTAGTGGGCCTAATTAGCAAAAATATAAATGGCTTTACAAAAAAAAAGATGTAGGCCAGTATTTAGAAAAACAAAATAACCAGAGACATGCTTAGTTCACCTTAAGGCAAGTCCAACTCTCAAGTTCTCTTGCCCATTCTAGACAATTCCTATTCCATGGCATTTGGAAACATCTTTAATGAGATGAGATGAGGTGACTGGTGGTGGTGGTGGTATTTGTTTGTCTGTAGAAAATACTTGTCACTTCCGCCACTTTACTGACACCTATCCAGGGTTTCAGTTTGATCTAAGTTGACCTGGGTGGGAAACCAACTTAAACGCTTTTCATCCTTTCTTTTCTGATGCTTTTCTCTCCACTTGAAAAAAAGATTCCCAAGTGGAAAGAAGTAGCCTCGTTAGCTATCATACACATTAGTTATTGCATCATGCAAAGCTGCAACTGGCGAGTTAGCATGGTGAGGCTGTTTTCAAGATGTTAGAGAATTGCCTTTAGAAATCATGTACCCCTTCAGGGCTTCATGAAAAACAGCCCTGTGATACACCTTGAGATATTTGTTGACTTCCTTGCAGGAATCTGGCGAGTCTAAAAATTGAATTTCCACCTTCATGCCTTGATAGTCAAAGGCCATGCGGAGATCGCAGGATGAGAATCCACTTCGCCCTGGGGAGGTGTTCTGTTGTTCCCCTGGCACCAGCCACACTCCAGCCACAGGGACAGACAGTGACCCCGGGTGGCTCCTCCGGGAAGCTCGGCACACAGCCACCTTATTTCCAGGAAACTGGGCCTTGTCTCATTTGTTAGAGAAGTGCTACTTAGAGGAAGGAAGTTTTTATTGGGTGGGTCCTTTTCTTGAATCTTTTGAGAGTATGTTATAAAACCTTTAATTGACCATGTCGTGCTACTTCCATTGTGGACTCTGGAGCCAGATTCAGTCCTGGCCCCGGCTCTGCTGCATAGTTCTGAGCACATTTCCTTCCTCATTGTAAAGAGACTGTAACAGGACTGCCTGTGATAGCAGGGTGGTCGTTTGGAGATTAAATGAGATAATCTATACGATGCATCACTAAGTACTCACTCCGTATTGGTCAGTAAAAATTATATCTGTTTAGTTTACTACTCTTACATGTTTCTGTGTAGTGACACTGCCACAGAAAGACACTTTCAGGCATCCTCACCCAGTTTTCTGAAGGGTATGCAACTGCCCAACACCCTGTCCAAAGGCCTTCGTTGCCGGAGGTGCCTGCAGATCTATGGTAGAAACACCCTCCTAGCTGTGCAGCAGGGGCCCCACGGGTGGCATTACTTGAGAATCAATTCTATTTCAAATGAAAAGCCGTATGTATTTTTTTTTATATTGAAGGAAAAATGTAACCTGTCTTCTTGTAGCCTAGGAGAGAACACCTAAGACCAAGGCATCTCCCTGCAACAGATGTTCGTCTGGAAAAGCCATGGCTGCTCTTATATTCACTATGAGTCATGCAGTCCATTGTCCAGTACACATTCTAGTGAGAAAGTCCTTCTATGTGTCTGTCTTAAGTATATCTCACGATAATCGAGTTTATTTCTGCTTTCCTGATACTTGAATTCCTTTTCGAAACCAATACCTAGTCAGGTTAGTGGTGTCCTGTGTGTCCCAGGCTCTTCACTGGCATTTTTCTTCTGTATCTGAAAAATCCCATTTAAACTATCAGGAATAGATAGGTACTTTTCTCCAATCTCCTCATTGTCAAACTGAGACTTTAAGTAATGTGACCACCAAGAAATGGATTGAAAAAAAAATACTACTCTCTGGACCTGGATAACCTCTAACTCTCATTCTAAAAGTATTTTCAGAAGTGCTTCTCTGCTATGTTGTATCCCATTGTGTAAATGTACCACAGTTTTTTGATCCACTCATCTACTTATGGGCACTTAGGCTGCTTCCAGCACTTGGCTATTGTAAATTGTGCTGCTATGAACATAGGGGTGCATAGGTTCTTTTGGATTGGAGTTTCAGGACACAGCAGAAAGAAAGAAGGAACTCCTACCTTCTGTAACAGCATGGATGAAACTGGATACTGTTATGCTAAGTGAAATAAGCCAGTTGGTGAAAGACAAATACCATATGATCTCACTTATAAGAGGAATCTAATGAGCAAAATAAACTAACGAGCAAAATAGAACCAGAGGCATGGAGACATGGAGCAGACTGACAGTGGTCAGAGGGGAGGGAGGAGGGGATAATGGTGGAAAAAAGGGGAAAGGACCAGTCAAAGAACATGTATGAATGAGCCATGGACAACAGTGTGAAGATTGACTATGGGGAAGGGGGCGGCTGGGTAGAAGAGGGCAAATGGGGAAAAACTGGGACAACTGTAATAGCATGAACAATAATTTTTTTTTAAAAAAGAAAGAAGTGCTTCTCTAACTAGGATGCAGTGAATGGTGTGAGAAACACCCTGAGACCAGACCCTCACTTTCCACTGAACCGGCCTTGTACTTGGCTGGCCGGCCTGTAGAGTCACCACAGGTCTCTCCTGGGGGGCTGGGAAAGTCTTTGCCCCTCCACAGCCACCATCTCCCCCTGACTGTTGGATCAGGGAGCAAGAAGGCTAAGAATTACCCAAATGGCCTCTTGTGTGGCCTTCCCCAACTCCATCAGCCTCAGAGGCCCAGCCAGTTTTCTGCAACTTCGTTGTCCTCCTGTTATTCTTTTATTTATTCATTTATGCACTCTCTCAACGAGTACTGTGTGCCTTCAGTGTGGCTAAGTGCTGGCTGCAGAGGCCTTAGGCATCAGCGCAGAGCCCCAGGGGTCCATCACTGCAGAGAAGCACCACTTTTTGACAAGGACTACTAAGCGGTTGTTCATGTGTGTAGTTCGGTGGCTGATCAAGTTCTAGCAAGTAATATGAGGGAGAGAGTCTCGTTATCACTGTGTGGATGGAATAGGGCTGGGAAACAGTGCTTCTGTGCCCTTGTAGGTGAGCACATCCATAGCACGTGTCAAGACCAGACACTGGCTGGGGCTTAAGAATTTCTGGATCAGAGAAGAACCCCAAAAGGGATCTGTGAACAACAGAAGGTCACCAGACAAAACCTTCCATCCAAGTTTTCATTTTTATTATTTTCCTACATTTGCAGCATTTTTTTTAAAAAGAAATGTTTCCAGAACTGCAAAGCTTTGAAATATTAAAGAAATGAACCAGAAACTTGGAAAGTTGGTTTGCTCACAGGAAAACTGTGGGGTTTTTATTTTATATTTGGAATTAATATTAATGTAAAAGCAATTCCCCAGCTACAATGGAAAGATTATTTGTTTGTTTTTATAAATAGACATATTTTTTAAAAACAGCATAAGAAATGGGGACCTCACTTTTTTTGATGCTTAGCAGGAGGTTTGTGATTTTTTTAATAACTTAGGCCTAAGAAAAGTGCAGTGCTACAATACATCACCGATACAACAGTCTGATAGATTTATAAACTGTTTAGCGAATGTATTCTGCATAGACCAGCAGGACACCTGCTTCTATTATTCCATCACTGATAAAATGGTAAATAGCTATGTCAGTCATGCGGCTTACATAAAGCCACTGGAGTTTGCTTGTGGGGCTGGTCATTTGTATGGAATTATATGAGGTTTGTGTTAAATCTCTTCATTAAATGACTCAGTAAAATTATAGGGCCATAAATGCACAGTGACACCATTTTAATCTTCGTTCACTTTATCTTTCCTCTGCCCTCCCTACTTCTCTGGATTGCACGTCCTCCAGTATAAACCAGAAGAGGAGCCTTCAGGGGTTAACTGTTATTGTGATCCATGGGGAATAGTGGGCATCCAGATGGTCAGGGTGATGTCATTCCTTTTTTCTCCCTTTCTTTCTTTTTTTCCTTTTAAACGAGAGCAATTTGATTTCTCTCCTGATCAATGAGAACTATAACTTAAAACCAGACAGTTCATATCCTCCCACTAACTGATTTAATTAAGCAGTAGCCACCAATATTTGAGAAGAGAAAGTGCGACCATATTCAAATGTCATAAAGATAATGCTATAAAATTGCGGTGATCATAATGCCCAGTGTCCCTTCACTGACCTAGGAAGCAGGGGCAGGGGACCAAAGGACATGGGAAGATACTTTTTTTTCCTAATCAAAAACACTCTCCTATCCTGGCTGAAAGGACCAATGGTTCCTGCCTCCAAGTCAGAGTAGCACCTGGTGTTTCCTGCTCTCCTTGGACTAAAGGCCTGAAACAAGTCCTTCGTGGAGGTGGGACATCCTTGTTGCTACACCAGGAGGGCAGGCCTTGTGTGTCGCTTAAGAGACTAAGAAGGAAAACCAGTTTGGTGTTAAGGCATTACCCTTCTGCTCTCTTGGCCTACGGGAGGGGCCTCTGCTCTGGGAGCCACTGTGCAACACCAGGGTTCTGACTAAACTGGGATTTCGCTAAGGTACTATGCAACACATCCAGGCAGAGTCGCTCTTGTTAAGGATATTGCCTTTTCCTCTTTCTCTGTCTCTTTAGGTCTTATAGCTAGTATCTGTTTTGTTTTAGACCCAAATCTCAAATATTATTTATGCATTCTTAACTCATAATAAATCAACACTCAGTGAGATGTATGCCTTTTAAAATCAATGACTGAATTTTCACACATTTGGGTATCAGATTCCCGAATATTAATCAGAGGCCCCCTAGTCTAGGTCATATGTTTAACAAGGCCAGAAAAGCTGATATAAAAGGGACTTTATGAAACTGACGTAGGAGTGTATGGAAAATCCTCTGGAATGAGAAGTATATATAGTTCACGCGGATTTCTCTCGACAAAATCAGACATGGAAGACAGTCAGCAGGTTCTGATACCCAGTCCTCTGCCCTGGAAGATGGGTAATGTGAATAAGAGAATTTTCCTGTTTGGTCCAGTCTTTGTCTGTCTGTCTGTCTGTCTGTCTCATGTTGCTCTCATTCTCCCCTGTCTGTATTGTCATATGCCTGCATCTATTCTTGGGGCTTGTTTAGTAGCTCAGAGCATCCTTAGTCTTTGCTTTTGCATTTGCGCAAGTCTTTGGTCTCGCTCAGCTGATTTCACCGAAGGCTTTCTGCTTCAGCTCTGCACAGCGCTGGCTGCCTGCGTGCCTCCTGGCTGGGAATGGCTGGGAATGGCTGCATGCTGCTGCAGCTCTCAAGCCCCTGGATGGTCTGGGCCTGCGATCTTTGTCAGCTGCACCCTTTCCGCACTGTCTGCGTTCAGTGCCATGGGGCATGATGGGGGAGGTGTTTTGAAGCCCTTTAGGCAGGAAGAGGCAATTTCTGAACAAAATTAGAGCTGAGGTTGGATCTTCCATGGGGAAGAACCACGATGCTCTTTATGAAGGACATTTTCTTCCTTCCTCTCACCTCAGAAGTAATTCGGAAGTGGGGAATTCGGAAGTGTTCGAAGCTTTTCTGCATTGACTAATAAATAAGAAATATAAGTCAAATGAACGTGAATTAAACCATGAAGCTGACTACGTCTTTACAAAGCAGTGGGGTTTGACGAGGTCAGGTCTTCACTGTAGAAGGCTTCCATGAGATGACTCCTAACCTCTTTTGCTACTGCCAACTCCTACATAAGCCTGAATTGTTCACATTATTTTATGGGTGTTTTGCTTTGTCTTAGGACTTTGGAAGAGCCCCTGACAAATTCCATCTTTAAAAATCTTACAGCATCTGCCCTGGCTGGTGTGGCTCAGTGGATTGAGTGCCGGCCTGTGAACCAAAGGGTCGCCAGTTCGATTCCCAGTCAGGGCACATGCCTGGGTGGTGGACCAGGTCTCCAGTAGGGGGCATGTGAGAGGCAACCACATATTAATGTTTCTCTCCCTCTCTTTCTCCCTCCCCCATTTCTCTGAAAAGAAGTAAATAAAATCTTTTAAAAAATAAAAAAAATCTTACAGCATCTATAAAAGCATGTTTCAGATCCATCACAGACTTCTTTTTCCTTCACAATAGGTGTGATCTGGATCAAAGTATTGAAAAACCATTTGACCCCACCACCCCAGAACTGTGTGGCAGTCTTCCCTTGGATGGATAGCATTTAACAGTCTATGACTGAGGGTGTCTTGTACTAGTATTACTTTTTCAGAGAGCTGTGTATGAGAAAGTCCTTCACTGAAGGGTTTACTCATTCATCCACAAGTAAGAAGAGTAAAAAATGTCAGTGTGTTCATTTGAATCTGATTAGATACCTCCTTCATTTTTCTTGTATTAACAGATCATCTTGACAAAAAAAAATCAAATATAAGAGATCTGGTAGTCTATAGTGCAATAAACTTTTTTTACCCAGGAAACATGGGAGATGAAGGAGAAGAATGTCTTTCCAAGCAAACTGTCTTGAATGAAAATGTATGAAGCAGATGTCTTCAGTGTCTTGATAAGAACATATATTCAGAATTAAGCCTTTCTCCTTGGTATATAATTCCTGTAGCGGACTCCACTGCTTGTCTGTTTATGGTCAACCTGACACTTGTAGTCTGTCTTAGAATCTTGGACCATGCCCTGGTCAACTCTCTCCTAAGCAAATGGTCAACATATATGAGTGGGTGGAGGGGAGGGGAGGTTGGGGAAGAGAGTGGAGTGTAAGAGGGAGGGAGAAAAAAGAGAGTAAAGTAAGAATTGGAAAGATAGATGATCAAAAACAATAGGAGATTTCTGCTTTACTACCAACCCTTGAAAGAGTCAGGAATCTCTGGGCCACGGAGCACCCTGGGTAAAAAAAATCCGTGACTCTGGTAGAGCTGGCATGTGCGTTTTGACTCACCTCGTGGGCACCTGGCACAAGAACACGCAGAGAAGGAGAAGTGAGTGATCCTGGGCTGGCTGGTTCCCCTCAGGCCTTCATTCAGGCCTTCTCCTTTTGCAAAGAGTCCACGTCAAAGTGTGTGACTTCATTTAGTCAGAAATATTAGGTAGCAAAGTAATCTTACTCAAAACTGCATTTGAAGGCCAGAGGGGAAAGGGGGGCCTGGAGGGGGCGTCGAAGGTGGAAATATTGGAGACATCTGTGATAATGTCAACAATAAAGAAAACACAAAACACCACATCAGAAATCTCACAGAATGCTTTTCTGATAGTTTTTCCCCTGGCTCACATCTGTGATAGGGAGAACAGAGAGGCCTGGTACCATGGTTTTAACCAACTATTCCGTTTCTCTAACCCAGAGTCACAATTTATGAATACCTTCAGAGAGTGTGCTCGGAAGGGCAGGCCCTTCTAATGACTTGTTAGCTTAAAGAAAACAAACCATTGGAGCTCCTAATTTGCCTATAAACGCACAATGCCACTGCAGTCCCCTGCACAGTACATTTCAAAGGACCTCATAATTTCTCTGTACTTTTGTATGGAGCTGTTTCAACCCCTGCTGAGACCCAGAAGATGAAGAATGCAAAGGGAAATAAAACTTCATTTGTTTCCTTGTAAACGTGGCTGAAAACCTGCAAATGGTCTGTGGTCCCCAGTTGAACACTCTGTTTTCCCCTCACTGAAGCCCGTCAGTGGATGATCTGTTGACACGGTTTTCTCTCCTCCCCTCCACTGGATGATCCGTGTTTCAGTGTGGAGCAATGTCATCCTTTGTAAATCCCCACAGAACTTAGCAGACCATTGCACAGACTCAGCAAATATTCTTCCTGGCTACAGGACATCTAGGAAAGCCATCCTTTCCATTTCCACTGGACTGAGGTGGTTACTGGTCCCTCGGGCCATTGGTGATGCTCACACAGCTCCTCAAAGGAAAAATGTGAGGTCAGTTCTGAACTGGTATGTCATGTTCTTCCAGAACAACTCTTTTGACCTTGAGGCCTAAATTAAAGTAACTCTTCTTCTTTGATACCTTTGGGTAAATTTCTTCCAATTTTTAGTATTGTGTTAAATCATATGATTTAGCATTTTTAAATAAAAAACACTCAAGTGTCAGTAATGGCATCAGCTTAATATGATAGAAATGGGGACTGGAAATCATCCCAGTGCAAGTGTGACCCTTTTGTGTAAGCACAACGAAGAAATCACTACATATTCCCATCTTAAAATTTTCAGTGCCTGTATTTTTCTCTGCTGTCCTTCATCTCTACTTTTTTTCTATTTCTCCTCTCTTCCAACTTCTGTTTGGAATGGATGTGAGTACTCAACAGATACCCCTAGGGGCTGTGACCTCTCCCTGCACATCTAAGGTAAGGGATAAGTTGATTTAACCCCAGAAAAACACTTTACTGCTTTTTATTTTTTTGGCCAGGATACACTCAAGAAACATGAATTATATCTGTAGGATGCTTCTCAGCCTCCAGTACATTCCCCTTATGAGTGGCTAAAATTCAAAAGGAAAACAAAATAAAACCTGGACATCAAAAAAGTTGACTTAGCAAAATAACTACATTTTAAAACATTGCTTTCTTTTTTATTAAATCATTTTTATTGTTATTCTATTACAGTTGTTCCAGTTTCCCCCTTTGTCCTCCCCCACCCTTCCCACACCACTCCCCAAGGCTGAATTTATAATAAGCATGCAGGAAGTCAGAAATCTGATCTGAATTAATCCCCATCAAAGTACAATTCTTAATACTAGATTCTTAATAGTTTAATACTTAATAGTTTAATACTTAATTCTTAATAGTTTAAAAATGCTAATTGAAAGATATTGTAAATGCATGTATAGACTCCTTTCAAGAAAGGAACTATAGATATGAGTATTCTTTCCCAAATTTTATCTTGATTTATCAGCACTATATTGTTCTCATTTGTACAGTCTAATCTAATTATTAAAACTTGACTGGTTACCAGGAGTTCTGTCTCCAAGTCTTCATAGCTATTCACTTAACTTTGCCTGCAAGAGCTGGGTCCTTTACAGTCTGTTTGCCCTTGGTTAAGGCATAGTGGAAAAACATGGAAGGCTGAATATTTCATCACTGGACAAATGGCTACAGATCGTCCCTGATTCAACCTTGCTCTCGCCCGTGTTTGCTCTCGTGCCATATACGTAGAAAAGGGAGAAAAGAACACTGTCCTTTTTATCTGTTCTTTCTGGGAAACAGCCAAACATCCTTTCATAATCAAATGCCTGTATATCCAGAGGCCATTGGCCACCATCCAAACATTTATTGGTCATTGAACACCTTGCATGAGGTAATTTTCAATTATCGTATTAAACCGGAACAGGGATCTGGTCATGTTTCCTTTGCTTATAAATGTAGCTTGTGTTCTTATTACTGTTAACAGCAGTGTGTACAGGGTGCCAGCAGTTTTCTGGGCACTGTCCCATAGGAAATACTGTCCTGTGTCCTTTGTGAAGGAAGGCACCAGGAACAAAGAAGTAGGGGACAGGAGCACTCAGTCTTTGTTTATCTCACAGGAGGGGGCCTGGGGTGGGGAGTTGCCTGTGGCCCAATGTGCTGGAGGTGTTCAATGGCATGACAAAGGTTTTAAGATTTCTATGCAGAGTTCACATGAGGAGAGTGGAGAATGTGGAGTGTCTGGAGCGAAATGACTTGATTTTTGCTCTACAGCCTTATTTTTGGACACAAATGCTTGTGCAGTAGCAAACAATCAGACAAAGAGACACTGGGAATATAAAACTTCTCTCTCCAGGGTGTCTGAGTCCTTTGCACTGCTACGATCATTTCAATATTGCCTGCTTTTGAGTTAAATACTTCAATCACTTTGTTTGCGGAGTAACTTGAAAAACAGCGTCCATACTCTAAGCTACTGTTGCTTGGTTGTTAAAAAGTGTAGAAATATTTGTAGGAACTTGTAAGTCTGTGGTGAGGGCAGTTGAGGGGCCCCTGCAGTGATTCTGTGATGGCACAGGATGAGAACTGACAAGAGAAGCAACAAGTAATTAGAGAATCTCAGTGCAGACAACAAATGTATCACTGAAGCATAATTGCTTTCCCGTTCTAGTGGCCTTCAGAACTACACACAAACAACCACAAACAACGTTCCATACTATTACACGTGGTTGTTACATATGTTAAATACATGCTGTAGGTTAAAAGGTTATGGGGATTATCTTATCTTAATTTATCATTTTAGTTGTCATTATATCGTCATCATTTTAAAAGATGATAAATCACTGCTCTCTCTCCCTCTAATCTCAGTTTTTAGTAAAGCACTGCTTAATAGAAAAAAAAAGAATGCTGCCTAGTATAATTAAACATTTCCCTGACCTGTGTCTTCTGGAAAGTGGGACAGCAGAGCTTATTCATATCACCAGCTGAATTTGAAAGTGAAAAGTGCAGGAAGTTCAGTGCGATTCATTCATAAACTCTGATTTCCACAGTTGCTGCCCCTGGGCCTTTCTGCTTTGCCTCAGTTGGCTACTACCGAAAGGAGTAAGACCAGAGCCAATAGAAGGGGTCTGTAACCTAAGTGAGTTTCACCAAAAAGCCAAGCCCAGCATGCAACTACAGGCGATCACCTTGAAACATCGGGCGCATTAAATGCTTGGCAGGGATTTGCTGCACTCAATGGCCATCAAATGGAGAACTGCATTGAGTTGCAGGTGGTGGGGGTACTTCACTGCCCTCTCGGTGGCTCTGACGGTGGCAGCCCCAAGTTGAGTCGCTATATTTTTTTTTCAAAATTGCTGCATGAATAAAATCCACTTATAAATATTTATAAACTTATTTCATTAATCCTTTTCTGGTCAAGTGTCATGAAGCTACCTAAGTCCATGGAATTAAAAATAATAAATAAAAGAAACTGTTGAAGGAGCCTTCCAGTGGTACTAAAATTTACCACGTGTGACCAAGCTCATGTAGCTTTCTGCTCATAATTAAATGGCAGTGACCATTTCCAGAGGCTTGGATCGGGTGCAGTGCATTCAGCTTGCTTAAACTTTTGATGATTCTCTTTGGTTTTGACATTGTTCACCGTCCTTTCCGTATCTGCAGCAGTACTTCAGGCTCTTTTTCTTTGCACCCAAATGATTGCTATCTACTCCTAAACCATTTCCTGTCTACCTGCCTGCAGGGGCTGGTTGATTTAATCCATGCTACACTTGATCCTTGGATTAATAACTAGAATACGCTCATTATTTCTATCAACTTCCTAATTTAGACAACAGAGAATTCATTATTACTCATTGCAGTTCAGACTTCTTTGACAGATCTGCAAGCCTCCTTCTGTAAGGTCATCACGAAGAGGAGTCCAAAACTACTTTCTGGCCCAGGAATAAAAAAAATATCAACTCTGCTCAACATCCCTGGGTCTTTTGTAGCTCACCTCCTGAGCCTAGAGCTAGAGTCTGTCCTTCTTAGTGTTCCAGGTTACCATTTCCTATTAGTTGGACCTCACACTTGGGCTGCAACCAAGTTTCAATCTAGGTTCTAGCCCAGTGTTTCCCCGACCAGGCCTGAGGTTGCTCTCCAGGAGGCATTGTGACGTCTGGGAGACATGTGGCAATGTCTGGAGGCATTTATGTGTGTCACGACTGGGGGGTAGCTACTAGCATCTATTGGTAGAAGCCAGGGCTGCTGCCGCACGTTTGCAATCCACAGGCCAGCTCTCAAAATGAATTTCCAGCTCAAAATGTCAAAGGTGCCAAGGGGGAGAAACACCTACCCCTGTCGATCACTACAATTTGTCTAAAACCTCAGATCAGCCACTTCCTGAATATGTCTTGTTTTCCCCCCTTGTCTTTGCCTTTGCTCCTGCTGCTTTCTTTTGAAATATCTTCCCAGCCACCTACAAGAGCTTGTTTAATTTTAACCTACCAAAATGCTGCCCCTTCTTTCCAGCTCAGGCAGATGTCATCTACTATTTTTAAAAAATGATAAAATAAAGAAACCTTCCCTCATCATTTCACTTAACTGCAATGCCCTCTCTTCTGAATTCTTAAAGAAAGTATTTAGTCTTTACTTTTAGTCTGATACTTTTATGGCAAGCTACCTTGTGGGGTAGGGTGGCCACATCTGTGTCTTATTTCCCATTTTGGATATCTCTAGATATTTAGATGCTGTACAGGTCAATGTACAGGACAAAGCCAAGCAATATAGCGCCCTGAGACGTAGACTCTCTTTCAGTGGAGTTTTGCATACTTTTAATGATAGCAGAATCAAAAGTTAGATTTTTCCCCACCTAATATTATAACATGCTTTTTTCATATTGCTACAGTCTCCAAAATTATTTTAATAACTATATTGTGATATTCAAGTTGATATACTCTAATTTACTTAACAAGTATCCTCTTACTGTAAAGTTAACTGGATTTTATTTTTTGACAAAGTAAGTAATACCAAATTGAATATCTTTGGTCTGTAACTTTTTTAACCTTTCATCTGCAATATTCCCTTTAAGCCATTTCAAAGTAATGGTGTGGCATGTTTTTATTGGTAGTGAAATATGTTGCCAAAATTGTTCAGAAGTGGTTTATCTGTTTGAGTTTTCAGTTGCAATATTAAGGAAACCTTATGTACTTGCAAGAGTCCAGAGACCTAAGCTCAAATGACATTCTGATCCTAATTATATAGTTGGCCTCAGAAAAACAACTTAATCTGTTTGATTGTATGCCCTTACCTGTGGAAATGGGACAATAAACCTACATTTTAGAGCCATGAACATTAAAGCAGATAATGCCTTTGGAAATAAAGTATAAACAATAAAATTACTAATATTCATTCAATAAATATTTATTTAAAGACTTCTATATGCCAGACTCTGTACCAAGAACTAGAAATACAGAGCTAACAGTCTTGGCTTCAAGGAGTTCTCTGTCTGGTGCTGTGTAATTATCACAAAGTCTCATTTTAGGTACAAAGTTGAGAAGTGACTTTTTATGCAATGTAAGGGATTGAAAATAAACGCAGTTCCATGTCACACAAAATACAAGTATGAAAAGCCCACCGATTTAATAAGGTCATTCTCAGATTTCTTTTGATACCACTTGTTCAGTTCATCTCGCTGGTCTGACTCGGAACTTCACTTCCCTGCAGTTTTAGGTTTTTTTTTTCCCTTCTGTGTTATGACAGCACTTTCCTTACTGCTGTCCTCTGATGCGAATCTTTGTTCCTCATTGTTTTGCCCTGGGAAAATTCAAAGTATATCTTTAAAAGTTCCATTTGCTATTGATGTCATTTCTTTATCCTTTTCTGAGCCTCCGGTCTCTAGAAGCTGCATGAGGGCATGGCCCCACTTTTGACTGTTTTGTGACTCTCCCATCAAAACTGCTTTGCTTCAGAGTAACTGGGAGTATTTAGGAACTCCAGCAGCCTTACATCTATCTTTTGGAAATAGATATTGATTTTGCTGCCTTTGAACGTGAAGGCCTAGAGTGAGCCCTTGAGCTCCTCATCTCTGAACTTGTTGGGCATCAGAAGCCGAGGGTATGCAAGTAAATGCAGTCAAATGCCTCAGAACTGGCAGTGTGAGCAGACAGGGCAACAGGAGTCCTGGTCTAAGGACTAGAAGCCCCAAAAATAGGTGGCGCATGGGCCTGAGCAACTAATGTGGGTGCAGATAAGGAAAAAGTGTTACCACTTCACATGTGCCTCTGAAAGGACTTCAGATTGTTAAAATGCAAAGTGTCCTTTCTGCCTGATCGAAATTCTGTCCTCAGCTACTTGACTGACCTCATCAGACCTAGGACCTCAAGGATGATAGAGAAAAATTTCCTTCTTTCTGGACTGAACTCTGGAGTAAAGCCCATCACGCTCCAGTCTCTTCCCCATTCTTGCTGTTAAAATGTGCCTGTAATTCTTGACTCATTCTTTTCATATCACGTCGTAAATGAAAGTCAGCCTTCATCTTCTGACAGAGTTTTCTCTTTCCTTCATCTTTATTCTTCTCAGAATCAAGTGAAACAGATTGTGTACTTACTTAGAAGCCCGTGCTCTGTGGACATGCAGTGTCCAGGCATTTTATTTATGTGTGCAAGTGGAAGGAGACAGAGCGAGACTACAGAGTGCAGGCAGATGAGAGTATTAGGTTAAAGTACCTCCCACAATTAAGTTCATTTCAGCAACAAACTTGTATTTACTTTTCCCTACAGTGAGTCAGCAAAAAATAAGAGCAAACAAAAGTTGGTGGAGAGAAGCAGAAATCTTGTTCTTCCTGTTTTTTTAAAAAATGTATGTTGTTATTTAAGGTATAAAATTAAATCATAGGGTATCCCTATGAGGTATAAGGCAGGTACTAATCTTATTTTATAAACCTGAAGCATCATTTAGTAGGTTCCTTCAATCACACCCTGAGTAGTTCAGCGACAGAGGAGGCAGACTTCACTCTCTAACGGGAAATCTTCCTAAATTCCTCTACCAAGCATTTCTGCTTCCACATTCCTGTGTGTTGCC
The DNA here is from genome assembly GCA_007922815.1 of Macrotus californicus. Lineage (NCBI taxonomy): Eukaryota > Metazoa > Chordata > Mammalia > Chiroptera > Phyllostomidae > Macrotus > Macrotus californicus. Next base: position 32,216 of record VMDR010003813.1, read on the forward strand.
CATTACTGATAGTTTTTACCTCAAATTTTAGAAACAACTGAGGCTTTCATCAATGATCCTTTCCAAACTTGTTAATCTATTATGGAGCCTTTCTTTGTGTTTCTTTTTGAGAATTTGATTATTGATTTCCGACAAGTGCTGGCCCTGAAGTAGATGCTGTGCCAGAAGTGCTCCCTTCTCAGGGAAGAATACTCAGAGTGGAGGGAGGGTGGTTGGAGGGCCTTGGGGTGGCTCTCCTGCTGGTGGCTGGCAGGGCGCTTTGATTCTGACACTGTCTCCGCCTTAAGAATTACTGGTCTGCAGAAATCAGTGCATTTTTAAACATTGAAGATAGTGAAGCTTTAAGCTAACCCTAACCCTAACCCTAACCCTAACCCTAACCCTAACCCTAACCCTAACCCTAACCCCACACAGGCAAAGGACAAGAAGAAGAGGAAAGAAAACACTCTAAAAAGTAATTTTTTACTTAGTATTTAATAAGATCAAAACCTTTTTTTCCCCCTTGTTATTCCTGGACTGGACATTTCTAACCTTTCAGTTTAATTGAACCATATCTTTGGCTCTCTGAGCAAGCCTTTTTATTTATTTGTGTCTTCTCAAATCTTTCTGTACAAATCTTATAATTCTTCAACGTTCACCTAAAAACCCATTTTGCCTTAGAGGAGACTTTTCTGATATTATTAATCCTATATTATATCAAACAGTTGCTTCAATCTTCTCTCAACGGTATTCTGTACGTAAATCATTCTGTATGGAAATCCCATGCACATCGATAGATACCTGTGTGTGTGTGTGTGTGTGTGTGTGTTTGAGGCATAGACTAAGTCTCTTATAGCTTCCCATGGAGTGCTCTGTGTATAAGAGACTTCACGTCTACCCTGTGGTTTCTCCACAGCTCAGCTCTCTCATATTTTCCGTCCAACATAATTACAGTCCTACATGAAACATTTCTCAGTCTGTCAACTCTGCTTTTGACTCAGCCCGTTTCCTCTTTGGGCCGCTCCTTTCTCTCCTTCCTGACACTATATATCCTCTGTATCCTACAAGATCCTGCTCCAAACACCTTTACTAGAAAGTTTTGTTTAATTTAATCTTTACGGTATTTTTTTCCATTACCATTAACCCTCTTATGCCTCCCCACCCCCACCCCCAGCAATCACCACACTGTTGTCCATGTCCTTTTCTCAATTAATTCTATCTCTTTTAAATATATTTGAATTTAGTTTCCTTCAGCACTTATATTGTTGCCATCTATAATATAAGGCTGACACAGGTGGAAGTGTTACATTTAATTGCTCTTTGGATTACACACCAGCTAAGTTTTTTCAGCTTTCAAATTCCATAAAGCTCCCAGGATGTCTTTGTTGCCAGCTATGTGAGAGCCCCTCTGCAGCAAACCTTGCTGTTCTTTTTTGTAATTGTAAATCTGTCTCTGTGCACATCAAGCGTACAATAAGTGCTTATGAGTCCACTCCACCTTCATAGGTAGGAAGCTACAGAAGGTGGTGTAAGCTTCAACATGCACAATTTAGGTTGAATAAAGGATAAATTCTATGATAATAAAATTGATTGAAGGTGAGAACAAGGTATTGAAGAACAACAAGCACTCTATTCCCTGGAGATATCTAAAGGGAAAAAATTAATTTATCTTGGTGGAGTCAGGACACTAGACTAGAAGATGTACTGAGATTTTATCTGGCCCCAGGATTTTATTAAAATCCTCATTGATAATACTACTTTCATAACGTGTTTCTGGTAAGGGTTTTCTGGGTGTGTGTGTGTGTGTGTGTGTGTGTGTGTGTTAAAAACTACAAAGTAAAAATAGCTTAGGAAAGCCTCAATTACTTTTAGAATTAAATTATGAAGTAATTAAAACATGGAGGGACTACATGTTTCTAAAATATATTTGTCCAGCACTATTGAATACATTTGGTTTCGATGGCTTGCCTTCTTCAAAAATCCAAGAGAAAACTGTTATTAAAATGTTCTTTCTGCCGAGCAAATGACAATCCATTTTTATTGGAGATAGAAGCTTGCCATTCTGACTCCATCACAAGAGTTAAGTTTCTTATTTTTTAGAAATAAGTGACTGAAAAGCGAGTACGGTAGTTTCTGTCTAGAACTTAACACTTTCCAGTTGTGAATGTTAGTATTTATGCCTACTTGCATTCCTTCTGAGCTTTAATATTTCTTTCTCTTCTAATTCATTTCTCTCTGGATGTTTTCATATGGTTTCCAATTATAGCAATGAGATTTCTGGGAGGAGATAAGAAATTTTAACTGCCATTGAGATAAGACTCTGGCTTTGATTTCCTGAATAGCTTTTATTTCTAGATGATTTTTATTAGGAAAATGGTGCTAAAAGTTGGCACTTCATAGTTCCAGGCAAATGGATGCAAGATGATGTAATTAAGAACCCTATTTAGGTTAATTGATACAGATTTTATAAATAAATTTAGAATATCAATCTGTTTTAGCTTATCTCAGACTATGGGACATTGCCACTGATAGCTAGAAATCTTTAATGTATGTTCCTGGAAAATCCTCAAAAATCACTTATTTATGAAATAATAGTCTTGAGTCAGTAGCCATTAAAGCCTCTATTGTGATAAGAATTGTCACCTTACCGGTAATGACATAGTCTGGCCTACATCATGCCCTCTAAACTATAGCTGCAGTGTACTGACAGCCCCATTCTACACAGACGTTCACCTGTTCCCTTATTGATGCCGCACAGCCTGGGGTGCACTTACAGCAAATTTGCCAACCCAGCTCTGTGGCATTACCAGGTGTGGAAAGGAGGTAGCAGGTCCGCAGTAAAATATCCTCCTGAAACATTTGAAAGAAGATGTCTTTGGATACATAATGAATCTTCCCAATTATTCGAAGAACAAAGCATACCAAGTCTTTGGTTGCGAACTCTGTTGCCACCTTAGACATTACCTCTACCCTGTGAAGGCCCATCAGGTCACTGACGCTGTTGTCCTCTGAAATATCTGCATCCTTGAAGACAACTTTTACACCTTATAAAACAATCTAATTACTATGAGTGCCTTTTTGGGGAAAAAAAATGAGATTTAACTGAAGTAAAGAGGAACAGAAAAAGAAGCAGTAAGAAATAACTCACTGTTGCACGTGGTAACATAAGTTGTTTTTGCTAGAAGTCAGAACTATTTTTAACTTTTTTTGACAGAGGATTACTATGCGTGTGTCTTCCATGGTGAATTCGCTTCTTATTGATGGTTTCAGTTCCCCTGGAAGTACACACAAACACAGACACCTGAACGCATGCATGCGTGCGTGCTTTAAAAATGCCGACAGTTTATAAGGATGTAGACTATTAATTATCAAAAGATTAATCAACCAAAGCCATCGAGGATGTGTTTTCAGAAATCCATGGCTAATCACATACAAAAATTAGTTCAAGAGGAACCAAGGATGTGGATATTTACCTAAACCTTTACAGCTTATGTTCTCCGTGAACATGTCCCCACCTAATGCCCCACCTAATCTTGTTGCTAGAGCCCCACATAACCTGTAAGTAATGGATGTATGTCCCCCTTTGCCCTGAATCTCCCAGGGAGAGGGCTGATAAGTAGTGAGTAGTTTATAAGCAAACACGAGGAAGAGGGACCAAAGGCTCAACAGCGCTTCATAGTTTAGAAGAGAATCCAGAGTGCGCCATACAGGATGACAATAGATGACCCAGTGGGCATGTGCTAACTAGTCCACAGAACTTCTGCAGAGATATTTTCTGAGGTACTGGAAATAAACTGTTTATTTTTAAAGGAGAGAAATATTTTTACAAACATTTCCATAGACTCTTTGCTTCCCCTTCTCTACATACCTTTCTATAAAAATATTTGTATGTCTCTCTTGATGTCTTTTAAGGGAATATGTTAATATAGTTGCAAGATTTTTTTTTAATTTAGGATGTCCTTAGTTCTTTATTTTCATGTATTTTGGGGCAGTACAGATGGGAGAGAAATGCTTAGGGAAAATCCTCTTGGAATTGCAACACTTTCATTTGAATATTTCCGTGATCATTGATCTTCCACGCAGGGCTCCATTTATCACTTTAGACAGCCCTGCTCCTGCTTCTTTTTCTTAATACGTTACCAGAGGCTTGTCCTACTGTATGCAAATCAGGTACTTTTGCATAAACTCTCCTTTGTTCACGTGTGATCATTTATTTTACCACCACCTACTATGAGCTAAGGATTATAAAGAGTAAGATAAGAGCTCTCCACCCACAAAGTACTTACAGTCTAGTTGGAAGGACAAATCGCATGCATACAAAACAATTAGTAATATAGTTTTATACTAAGCACCCGCTTAAATTGATACTGTGAGGCACTGCATCGTGCATTGTAGGAAAGTGTGAAGAAACTCTAATATCTGATCATGACAGTGGGGAAATAAAGGGTTCAAAAAGGAAGAAATCAATGTGACGGGTTTATCAAGGAAAAGCACCTAGGCTGGGCCTGAAGGGAGACGAAGAATAATATGATTAAGGAAAATAAGCAGTCAGGGGTAGCATTAGGGAAGGGGACCAAGGTAAGAATAGTAATTTAAAAATCAAAAAGTTGTCTCAATGTATTAGCGTTAAGATCGACCCATTTTTTCACTGTAAACCTGAAGATTTTGTGTATTTGTATGAAGGCATGTTTGGGTCTTTCAAAACCACAGAAGCTGTGACTTTTAGGGCTGATGGGTAAAGAAAGCCATAGAAGGCAGACTTCTTGAAAGAAACTTTATGCAATGCTGATGAAAAAGGTAAATCTTTACTTGTAGTTGCAGTGGTTTCTTTAAAAGCATCCTTTAAAGCTTTTGGTGAAAAATTTGTGTTTAATAACCACAAATGACAGTAGAGGAGAAAGATGATAATCTCTTCAGATAGGAATATAAGAAGATAAAGATAAGTGTATTTTTAGAGAGAAATCTTCCCCTTTCTGCATAATTAAAGCGTTTCTACCTGATAAGGAGCAGAGTGTAACAATTTCCGGGTCTTATGATAATCTGGTTTGTCTTATTTTGTCTTATATTAATGATTTAAAAAAAAAAAGAAGAGATGATGATGAACTGGCTCCTGAAATTGTGAGAAGCCAAGGGAGAGAGAGCTCTCGAACAGGTAGGTACAGAGACTCCAGGCACAGGCGCAGCCGCTGCCCAAGTGGCACCTATTTAGAGTGGAGGAATTTACTAGTGTTTGAAAGTGATTTGCATGGAAGAAATACTTTCAAGTTACTTTTTTTGCACACTAAAAGCTTAACTTTAATATGCAAGGTATTTGTCAACATTATCTGAAACACCGGCCTGGAGGCAAATGTTCCAACATATTTGTTTTCTTACAATTAAAGCCAAGCTGACATGCTGAAAAGATGGTCTTCAAAGATATTCCAAGGCTGCTAAATTTTTGTCAATAATTAGCCTTCACTTTGCTTTTTAGACAAGGAAGTCATATATCTTTCTCCTCACATTTGCCAAGTAAGGATTTTCACTTTCAAATTTCCGCATCCTGGTGTTTGCACTTAGGCATTTCGACAGCCTCCTCACCCTCAGCCACCATGTGTAGCATTGCATTTATGCATTCAACTTCTTACTCAAGTGATGCTATTTTTTTCTGCCTCAGCCTGACAGCCACTAATAATAACACATGAGGACAGTCAGACAAAATGAAGACAAATGCTGCTTGTCGCAGCAGAATCATAATGTCTCCAGACTCAGTAAAGACAGTCTAACTGTATGTGGATGTTCTTTATAGCTTATTTAGACCTGTGGTTTTTCCCTGTGGTTTTTTTTTTTTTTTAAGCACAAACATTGTGCAGAAATACATTAAGGCAACATATGGGCCTGTTAGTTAGCCAAAACAATGTGGAACCATGGAGAATAGAGATTGCAAAGCACAGATGGATACTGTAAAAAATTCATGAGTGGCATAACAGATCTAAAAGGTAAATTTTAGTCAAAATTCAAGTGGCAAGCATAGGAAATACTTAAGAATTTGGCTTTATGAGGTTTTTCAAATCACACAAGATGAAACATTGTGAATATTCTGCAGATTTGTTTATGCCATAATGTGAAAATCAGAGCTCATCATTCAACAATAATTATGTCTATATAGATTCATGCCATCAGAAATAGATTGCTGATAAACAATAGCGCTTTGCTTCTATTTGATGTAAACACTGCCGTATTAAATATCCATATTATTTCCAGCTCAATATTAGAAAGTGTCAGTCATCGTGACAGGTCAGACGAGAGGAGCTCATTGAACCATCCTCCGTGTAGCCAAGTGCTATGGAGCAGCCAGGTTTTCATGCTATACCACTTTGTTGTTAACGTTGAGTTCTAAGCAGTAAATTGGCAAGTCATTTTTTTTCCTCTTTTACATTTGCTACTTTTAACCAAAACTGAAACCTCAAGGAGACACTGGGTCCGTATCCGTATGTAACTGAGGTGCACCTTGAATTTTGCAGAACTCCTGTCTGTTGGCATCCTCATCACTGTGGCACATCGTTGTGGCCTTTTCTGGGGGGAGGGAGGCTCTCCCAATCTGTGAGACTACCCTAATTAAGGTGTGCCGTTGATCCTCACTATAGGCAATTGCATCCATAGCATTTCCTTACAGTGGTTCCTGAGCAGAAATATTCCACCTAGTGAAACAGATAATTTGATTTGTGAATTTCCTGTGGGAGTGGGGCAGGAAGCAGAAAGGCAAGGGGCTGCCCTATAGTTAGGTACCACCGCAGAAGCATTTTCCACTGCGAGCCTCCTGATGTCTAGTGGGCAATGATGCCCTTTAGAACTAGATATGCTTTTTCATTTTGTTGCTAGAAAAGCACAGCATAGTAAATTGTTCTCTGTGTGAAAGTGTAGGTGATATTCAGCTCACTACACTATAGCGTGATCCACTAGGTACTTTAAAACTGTAAACACTGGGTAGACAAGTTTCGTTAGACTTACTTGTTTATAGAAAATGGGATTGTTGATGAATAGATTTACCAAGCATCCCATTATACCTGGAAAAAATATTGGTATATTCAAACAACCAGGAAATTATTTGGTACTAGGAGGAAAAGGATTAGATTAAATTATGGACAGAAAGTAAATGAGATCACTTACTGAACTGGGCTAATTTTTTTCTCCTGTAGGTAGCATACAACAGAGCAGGTTTTGTAGCTGGCTCTTCATTCTTGGCACTAATGCACTGTCGGGACCTTCAGACAGCAAATTGAACTTTCTAATAGTTGTCCTAATAGCCCTTTCAGGCAGTTTTTGGGATCCTTAGTGAATTAAAGTTTGCCTTAGTGAACGCACTGAGCAGCGGCCAAGACTAATTCTCAGCTCTGTATGACATTTCACACATTGTCAGTTCTTAGTAAGTGTTATATGATAACATTTTGAGATCCTCATCTGAGAGTTGATGGGGAAATATCAAATAGTGTGTATGAGGTTTGCCAGCTAAGTCGAGCCCAGTTCAAATGTATGTTGTAGGGATATGCAACGGTGACAGTCTTGTGTCTCCTTTAAATAAAAGGTAGATTTTCTCCTAAGTTTTCGCAGTGAATTGGAGAAAGACAACAAGTAAGAAAAAAGACTGAAGAGACATAGAAAGACAAAAAGGTAAATGAGATAAAGTTGTAGGCATAAGACAGAAAGTAGATCTCTCTTCCTTACCAATTATACCCCACGCCCCTATGGAGACTCTTAAGAAGCATATGGAAAATGTCAGATGTATTAGAAATATATATATACACACAAACACATGTATGTGTGTGTTTTTATATTTGTATCTTCTATTAAAAAATGCAAGCTTTGTGAGGGCAAAGTCACTTTTATTCACTGCTATATATTCGTAGAAGAATACCATCTACTGGAGTACCTACTACAGAGTACATTGTACAGAGTACAATTTGTTGAATGATTATATTAAGAGGTGATTTCTCATATGTCCCCACTGTTATCTAAGGAATTGTAGATTTGCTAATATCTCTTTAAAGTGTTAGTTTGGTTAATACTTAGCAACTAAGATCGCTGTAAAGTAACACATTGTAGCTCAGAGAGGTGCCATCTGGACTGGGTAAAGACAAATGGAATAGGGGACTTTTAAAATTCAATTTAATGAACTTGTCTTCTTTCCTCCGACAGAGAAACCCATAGTGGTCAGGTCATTTGGTTGGTGCAGTATTTCATACAGGCTAGGGTGGGGAACATCCAGCAAGGAGCGTTTGAAGAAGCACACTTAATGTTCTAAGGTAACTAAGAGTGCCCATGACCTCCCTGCCTCTGCAGGGTAGGAAGAGCAGAATTCATTGTCATGGTGAAGGCAGGTGAGAATTCTGCTCTTAGCAGTTGGGAACACAAGGTGGGTTGCTTGCCGTAGTCAGGAACTATAATTTCAGACCTAGGTAGCCAGAGACTGAGAAGGGCATAAAGAGTTTATTGATAGCCAAGGCATTTTGAATTGATTCTCCCTGCTGACCATAGTCTTTTTTTTTTTTGCCTTTTTATGGTATTCAAATTATTTAATTTAATTTTGCCTAATTTATGCACTATCACTAGATTCACTCCAGGGAGATGTGAGATGTAATTGGTTGCATTTGACATTGTCTTCTAACACAACAATTTTTGGGGGGGAAAAAACGCTTGCTGAAAGTCACCAAAAGCAGAATCTATAACAGGAAATGCACATTTTTATTCTGGTCCTGCCTTGACCAATGTCAGAGTAGCATGCTTGAGATGTTACTGTACATATTAATACCCACTTTATTCATTATACTTTGCATAATATGTATTATATATGGAATTTTAAAGGGAATATAGAAAAATGTACTTTAATTCAAAAAACATTTTGAGTACTGTTATATGCCAGGCACTGAGAGATTCAGAGGGAACCAGTAAAGATCTTCATGTACTTTTTAATCAAGGAAGAAAAACAGACTTTAAAGCTGTGATGGACGTTAAGAGAAGGATGCTACAGAAGTTCAGAGCAAAGGAATTTAACTTAGGTCAAAAAGCAAGTCAAAATAGCTTGACAGTATCAAAGATGTTACAGTGTAGTGAGAGGGACTGACATGAAAAGAAACCAACTTATCTATACTTCCCTTCCTCCTTCCCTCCTTCTCTCCCTGCCCCCTCCCTTCTTCCCTTCCTCCCTTCCCTCTTTCCTTCCTTCCTTCCTTCCTTCCTTCCTTCCTTCCTTCCTTCCTTCCTTCCTTCCTTCCTTCCTTCCTTCCTTTAGGGTTATATTGAGTGTGAGGTATCTGAGGCATCAGATAGAAAAGAAAGTGCTTGGACTTCAGGGCCTGGAGCTCACAGGGAGGATTAAGAGATACAGGTACCATCTGCTATAAATGTAACTGAAGCAACTCAGAGCATGGGTGAGATTCAGGGACTGTAAATAAAAAGAGAAAATATGTGACCTCTGAATAATGCTTATACTTAAGAATCAAGTAGGGAAAAGTAATCGAGATGTAGAGAGAAAACCAGGAGAGAGTAACAGTGTCATGGAAGCCAAGAGAAAAATACTATTTCAAAAGAAGATAAAAAATAGTGTTTCAAATGCTGTGCAAGATCAAGTAGGATTAAGCCTGAAACACATCTATTATAAACAGAGGGCTGTGCTGAGATCCTGGTGAGAACATTTTTGGTGGAGTGAAAAGTATGCAAGATATATTGGAATGGGCTGAAGGGCCAACAGGAGATAAGAAAATAAAGGACACTTGTCATTTAAAATATGTGTATTTAATTAGAAGAGCAAGATAGGGTTCTACCATATGATCTCACCTTTAACTGGAACATAATCAACAAAAGAAAAAAGCAAACAAAATATAAGCAGAGACATTGAAATGAAGAACAATCTAACAATGGCCAGAGGGGAGGCTGGAGAGAACAGTGTGGGGAAGGTTTTCAGGAAACACTATAAAGGACACATGGACATGACCAAGGGGGAGGGTGGAAGCAAGGGAGGGAGGTGGGATTGGGTGGGAGTGATGGTGTGGGTGGGGAGGGAATGCAGACAACTGTAAATGAACAACAATAAAGTAATAAAATCTTTAAAAAAAATGATAGGGTCCTACTGAGAGGACGTTGTGGAGGGAAAAAGGGTTATGTTCAGATGTCCAGGAGGTGCATTAGTTAGTTGTTTTTGACTGCAATGAACAGAAAACCTAACTAATGGTGATTTTGTCATTTGTTTCCCATCATAAAAAGACTAGAGATTGATGGACCCAGGGGTGTTGCTGTGGCTCAAAAAATATACTCAAGCTAGGTTCTCACTATGTTTCCATTGAACCTTTCTCTTGGCTTTTTGTCCTCATTCTACACACTTAGTGGACACTAATGGGCTTCTTCAGTTCCATATTACCTCCTTCAAAGCAAAAACAAGAAGCATGATTCTGGTTCTCCATCTTTCTATAAGGGAACACAATTCTTTCCAAGAGTTTTCTTTTCCCTGTTCCATCTGACTTGTGTTTCTATTTTTTTGGCTAGAACTGAATTATTTGCCCATTCTAAATGGGTCACTAGTAAAGGGGAATGTGGTTATAAAGCAGATTTAGACCAGGGGTTCTCAAAGGACGGTCTCTGGAGCAGTAGCATCACCATCTCATGGAGACTTATTAGAGAAAGGCAAATTCTTGGACTCCACTTCAGTCATAGCAAATGAGGAAACTCTGGGGTGGGTCCTAGAAATCAAACAATCCTTCCAAGCAAATCTGATGTAGTTTCAAGTTTGAGAACCATTGAGTTAAACTAATCAGGTCATCTTCTGGTGCTAAGGAGAGAATTCATGTTCCCTGAGCTTACTGCCTTCTTAGGAAGACTGGAGCATGGCCGCTGGTAGATAAAGAAAAGTATCTGCCATCCTTGACTTTCAACATTAACAGGAATAAAGCAGTAAAGAGACAGGATGAAGATAAGGGGATAATTGAGGAAGAAGATGAAAGCAGAGATTCATGAACTCAGGTAGAAGGAATGGCCTTTCCTGAGAGGATTCCACCTTTATGTTAAGAAGACAGCTTGAGAAAAAGTGCAGATGCAGAAGCAGATGGGGTGGTGGTAGGAAGATTAGAGGTGTCCTTATCTGGGTCTCTGGAAATAGAGGTAAAGTCATCACTGAGAGAGAGAAGGAGGTGTGACTGAGGTGAGGTATGAAAGAGCAGAGAAGGTTTAAAATACTTGTGGAAAAGGGGAGAGCTACTAACTGGAATCTGTTGGACTGTGTGTAGGGCTGTAAATCTGCTTGATGTTGGTAACCCTGAGTTCAGAGTGGAATAATCTGCCTGGTTGCATAATATGCAATGGAGGGAAAGAGAAGGAACTCAAAGGTAGTTTAGTTCCTCTAGAGTTGTGGTTTTGCCAGAAGGATGTGACAGAAGGTCACAGGCAAGGATATTTAGGATACTGTTAAGAGAGGTTGAAGTGAAGAATCAAGCAGGTCTTGCTAAAGGAGAGGGCGAGTGAAAATGGGGTGCAAGGGATGGTTGGTTCATGGACCCAAAGTCACGATGCCGTCTTCCTACTCATACATTTGGTCAAAACCACTATAAACAATGCGCCAAACTGTTTTCACATTCTTAATTAATGAAAATCAAGTCATATTTATATTATGTCCTCCTATCTCTGTTTTATGGGAAATATGAGTATTGTCTGAGGCATCACATTTGCAGTGAGGTACAGCAAATTTTCCGTGTCACTCAGTAGTTGTAGGAAATTATTCAGGAAAATAAGCCAGAGCTTTGATTTGGCACACATTGACTGCTTTTTGACCTCTTCTATTTTTCTTTATTGATGGATAACGCTATTTTACAGGCATGATGTTACAGAACTTGCACAAATCTTGCACAAATAAGGTGGAAGACTGCTTTTTATCTGGTTGAATTTGTCATTTCCTTAGCCTAGCAAAGAGATAGTTGTAATATCCTAATGCATTTGATAACTGAAAGATATTTAACATTTTTTTTAATGAAAATGTCTCCAAAGAGCTAAGGAAGTGTCACTGTTTGGGTAGATGGTATTTTTTCTTATCTGTATGCAGAGTAGCCATGGTACATCGCGGCTCCGGCCACCCAGAATCCGAGCCTGTTTCTGTCTGCCACCCGACATGTTCTCCCCTGGGTTGTCCCAAAGTACGAATCAGTGTGGTAATCTGAATTGAAAATGATTAGGCACACACGTTTCTTGCTACAAACATCATAAACTTAATGCTACAACTAGGAAGGCGTTGCTTCTGTACTGTGCTGTGTTTTGGAACATGGTCATCAACTTTGTTTCCTTTTTCCTTGCACTTCCCACAACATCAAGTGCAGGAGCATCGCTCTTCTCACAAACGTTACTAGGGAAAGTCGGCTGTCACCATCTAGACATTCACAATGTGAGGAGAGCATAATGAGGCTGTTCCTGCGCAACTTGCCAAGTGCTTTAAAAGTCAACAAAATTGTTGGAATGTACGTTGCACAAGGACAAGGATTTTGGTGATTTGTTCACTGCTGCATTCCCAGTGGGCAGAATAGGGCCTGGCACGTATAAGTGCTCAGTAAATATTTGTTGAATAAATAAGAGAGTCTTTGGGTATCAGTATCTATTGTAAATTTTGGTGTTTGTTAACAAATTGGGTCATAGTCCCTGGAAGTTATGTGGGTGGTGGAGACCACTACAGGGAATGGGAAAACAATGCACAATACAGTCATTTACTTATTACTTTTATAACAACTGTGATGATTCATAGCCTAGTATTAGTTAAACTAATTTTTCACCAGTATGACCTGTGCCTACCTGCACATTACTACGAGTGCTCGCACATCCACAGGTGTTTGGACCCCTTGCCATGGCAGTGGGGTGTTTCACTTCAGTGGTGGTTTATGTGTCCCAGTTAGGTTTTCACTGAGCGATGAGGTGGAGAATCTGTGGGCTCCACTGCAATATGTGATAACTTAGAATCCAGCACAAGCCCTCCAGTGGGGCTATTTACCACATGGAAAAGTAGCCCTGGCTACCTGACACTGGAGAGGAAGTACCATGAGCCAACCGAGTGCGTGGATATTTAAGTGAGAGAGACGTGGGTTCACGCTCATGCTTTACCACTGGCTAGTCATGTGACCATGGCGCATTTTTAACTTCTCTAAATTGTAGTGTCTCTTGGAAAACAAGGATGGTGGTGATGATGATGATGGTGATAAGAAGAAGAAGAAGAAGAAATGTGATTTATCTCATAGGATTATTGGAATTGAATATAATATTAAATGCAAAGTACTTAGCTCAGTACTTGGCACGTAGTAACTACTTAATAAATATTAGCTGTCATTATCAACTATAATTAGCTCTTAAAATGTGCATGTGAATTTATTTATAGATGTATAGAAATGTTTAGGTAAGTGTATATAAATATGTTTACTGGAGCTAAATTTTTATAAAGTAGTAAAAATGACAAGGATGCTAATATTGAATATTACTGTTTATTATAGATTAAAACATGAAAATATCACTTCCTCTAGAAACTTGTTTAGTTGATTAGGAAATGGTCTTTTATGGGAAGGAAGCATTTATGTTTTAGGTGGGCATTTACAAGAGTCCCACGGAGCAGTAGGCCAGTCCTTAGACTAATAGAGGACTTGCAGCCATTTGTAAACGGAGGCCACGCTCTCAGAAGGAAGACACGGCTTCTCTCTAAATTCCTCGAGTGCTGTGATTGTCATCGACTCATACGAGATGTCCAGTCTTCTTGTCCAGGCTCTGTCATTGTCTGTAGTATTTTTACTTAGTAAGGTCACTCAGCTCTCACACAGGAAATCCTAACTTACAATATAGTGCAGTCAGCTTCATAGGTTGATTTTTCTATATTTGTATAGGGAGACCAGCAAAAGTAGAAACTATTTGGAGAAGGAAACCAAGATAGAGAGGAGCTTGGGAATCATGTTCTTTGATGAATATTGGGGAAACTATGGGTGTTTGAGCTAGAGAGGAAAACAAAGGACTTACTAGGAATATGAAAGTTATTCCCCAATATTCTTAAGAATATCATTTATTCTGAGCTCAGATAATAATGTGTGTATGTGATGTGACTCAAATAATGGGAGATTATTTTCTATACTGTTTAGATGAGAAGTAGATTTCTGTTTCATTATTTCCATTTTTAAAAAGTTTTTGCCAAGAAGCTCTGCTCATTAATACTCATTTGCACTGGTGTATTAGCCCACTGGTGTTTGCTTGTGAATGTCTGTGGCTGACAGTTGTTAGAGCACTTTGGTGGTGCACTAACGATATTCTCCTTTGAAATGCTTCTGTATTGTGTGTGTGTGTGGGGGGAGGTATACGCACAGATATTTTTACAGCGCCTGTATTCATTTACTGAAAAACAAAAATTAGTCATACTTTTGGAAATCAAAGAAATGTTCACAATTCCATTGTGTCTACTCATCGAATGGTTTTCTCTCTTTGGTTTGGAAATATTTACATTCATAAAGTGCATTTCAAAAATATTGTCAGCCAAGCCTCTTAAATAGAAAGAAAAGAATATCATTTCAAAGAGAGCAAAAAAGGCATCCGTATATATTAAAGAAAGGTGAAACTAAATAGGTAGATATTAAAGGTTGTCACATTTGGTAAGCAGTAGCCCCATGAACCAGTACCCGTAAAGTACATGACAATGCTTGCAGTCACCAATCAGCCAGCCCTTGGTACCGAGGTAAAATAATAGCTGGTTAGAGGTAGAGCCAAAACCCAGTTTTTCTGATTTCAAATTCTGGTGGTGGTTCTTGTTTAGTCGTCTGCTCTCCCTTTGATCTTCATGAGGTTCAGTCCAGCTGGTTAGGGACTTGTTCTGTTTGTTGATACCAAGTCCATGGGCCCAGTTTTCTATCCGCAAATTAGCTTTATCCTGTTCAGCAACCATGCACCCTGTCCTTAGCCATCTGACTTCCAGTTGATGCTTTTGATTAAAGCAGAGGACAGAGTGTGTACAGAGCTTTTACCATTAATTAAAAAGCCATTTAAGGGATATTTCCTTTTGACCGTGGCTCAGTGATGTAATCTTTATCTGAAAAGGATACTAATTTGAGAACAAGTTGTGAAAATTTTCCCAGCAGTACCTTATTTATGATGTCCTCAGATCTCATTATGCATGTGAGCATCAGCAGTGAGGAGTTCAAAAGAATGAACTCAGATAAATGGAACTAAAAAGATGAATTTTTGAAAGTTTGTTAGTGATGATGATGATTTGTGCCACCTGGCTATCCCCTACGTCAAGGAATTTGTTCTTGTAAATTATTTCTTCCTCCATGTTTACAGGCAGAAAATGGAAGAGCTAAAATTTCTTCCCCATTGCAGATGCCCTTCGGGGCTGAACCAAGAGTCTGGGGGCAGATGAGGCTGAGCATTCTTTGCAGAGTAATGAATGGGTCGTGATCAACCCGACCAGGTGTGAACCCTTTGTCACTTAGATATAGGGGTCTGTTACAGTTGTCATTTCTAGAGATGTTGTTTTAGAAAAATGCAGCATAATCTTGGGTGGGTATCCTGAAAACTCCACACATAGTTTTTCCAAGGAAATGACGCTTAATCAAGATTGTAAACTAAGGGGTGCTTGTCATTGCTCTTGCATGGCAGAGGACCCACTCAGGAGCAAAAATCCAGTGGTGTAGGATGAAAACCAGAACCAGTTCTTGCCTTTTTTCCCCCTCCTACCCTATCTCCCTCTTTTTAATTTTCTTTGAAATAAATGAGGAAAATACTTTTTTAGGAGTAGAGAGTAAACTGGTAGTTCGTGCTTGCCTGTGATTGGCTGGTGATCACATAGAACACTTCCTGAGTCTTTGGGTCATCATTCTTGTAGTCTGCCTCTAGGATGTGTTCAGATCTGTTAGGGCACCAGAGGCCCTAGCAGAGCAGATGTTATGGCACGATTCCAGCCATAGTCTTCACTCTCCCAACCACACTCCTACTCCTTTTCTTCATATATTCACTCGAGGACTTTTTTTTCATTGCCTTTAGAGAGTGGAAGGGAGAGAGGGTTTAGAGAGAAGGGAAGAGAGGGAGAGAAACATCGATGGGAGAGAAAAACATCTATTGGCTGCCTTTTGCATGCGCCCCTACTAGGGACCAAACCCAGAATCCGGGTATGTTCCATGACCAGGAATCAAACCCACAAGCTTTCAGTTTGTGGGACGAAGCCCAGTTAAATGAGCTGCAGCAGCAGCCAGGGCTACTCTTAAGGGGTCTGCACTGTGACAAGACAACCCATCCTGGCCCAGCAGATTGAAAGCCGTGATTTGCTGACACTTTGATATTATTCCAGAGACATGAGCCAGGCAGCAGAATTGGCATCAGATTTTCTCAGACACTAAGGTGAATGAATGCTCAGGGAAGGTTGTAGACTTACATTTGATTTCTACATCCATCTTTTCCCTGCAAATTAAATTATTAATTTTCCCACATGCCTTCCTGTTTAATGAGAAGAGTGGTGGCCTTTATCGGTGCATGTGTACAAACAAAACATCACAGCAGGGGCTCCTGGACTGCCCGGGCAAGCAGAGGGGTTAAGCAGTCAGATGTAACTGTCTTGGTACAGCCTGTCCGTGTCATTGAGAAAGTCTGGCTGGCTGTTGGCACTGGAAACGTGGAAGGGCGCCGGCTCCAAAGCACCTTCCCGCACACATACCCCAAGATGAAAGCTCCTTTTACAGATACAAAGGGAAGATCAAAAAGAGGGAAAATAATAACATTAAAAATGCACATGTGAAATGCAAAATTAGAATATGATTGTTTTCCCAGCTTCCATTAGAGCAGCTCTATTTTCTGAGCTGATACCATATTGCTTGATTACTTTCCCGTGTTTGAGATAATGAACACATCAACTTTACCATAGATCCTCTACCACATCGGGCTTCTCTGGCTTTTCACAGCGACATATCACTGGTTAAATACGGACTTTGTTTTGGTCTCTGGTGCCCATGAATACCACCAGTAGTGCCTGGCTCTAATATGACAGAAACAAACAAAAAACCACATAGGTAGTTTCTTATAATAAGCATTAAATTTTACATATTACCTTTTGATTATTTAAGGGCCATTAAGGTTTTTTTTTTTTGTTTTAGTTCATGGATTGGTTTATTGGAATGGCTTCCAACTGGAGAGCAGTGTGGTGCCTGGGTCCTGAATGCGTGGCTGTGCGACACAGAACCGATTCCACTGCAGTGATTAGGGAGGGCCTCGGATTGTTATTTTAAAGATTTATCACTTGCCTTTGTTTTATAAATGTCAGTATCTTCTTGGGGGATCTAAAGTTCACCTTTTTTCAATAAGTGTCAGTGATATATCCATTTATTAAAATTAAATGCAAACGTTAAGGTTCAGCTGAATGAAGAGTCAATTTTGGTGAATCTTTATGATACCTTAGAAGCTGTCTCTAACTCCTAGATTACGAACATGATATTCTCTTTAAGTCCCTACTCTGGACCTAATAGTTATTCCAATGAAAAAAAAAGTATAATTTTTGGAGTTGCTACTAGCCTTTTCTCTTTTAAAAATGATACCACTCCAAAGTCTGTGTGAAAAATATTGATCAGTCTGATCACCATTGCATTTATTCTGTCACTTCCTCATGCTTAACATGAGTAAAATAAAATAATCCATTACATTTGAATGTAAAAAAACATAATACTGTATATATAATGTATCATATGTCATTTTGAGAATATAGTTATTTCTTTTAAAATTAAGAGAAATAAGAATCACTATATGAAGAGAAAACTACTTCTTAATTTATGAAGGAAAAATGTCCAAACTTCTTACTCCTCTCCTTCCCCTCCCCTCAATTGTGGGGAAAGGGACAATCTTTCTAGGAAAACTGTAGTTTCTAAGAAAGGGGAAGGCTTGTACGGTCTTTTTTTTAACAATGTATTCTTCTGAGGGAAGAAATTGGTGCACCTTAAAAATGCTTCTGTACATTTGATTTGTGTGTGTGTGTATATATATATATATATGCACCACTGTCTATATAGCTTGTGGGCACTCACGAGCTGGTTTTTCTTACATTTCATTAAGAAATATATGATCTCAATCATCTTATATTTTCATAGGACAGATATCACAAAAATGTCACCCTCACTTGTAAATACATGACATTGCAATCTCTAGGAACATAGATTGTGAACTACTGGCTGGTCTTAAACCTTTGCCGAGCTTTAATACAGTTTATTAAAAGTACTGTGTTGATTTGACTCCAGTGTGAACAGCAGACTCATTTTTCATGTTCTGTTTCAAAGGAGCCCTCTGCTGGGCAGCTCTGCATGATGTTGCAAATACGCACATATTTATATATGATTTATAGGCTACAGCTAATATAACCCAAAAGCCATTTGTGATTGAAATTCTATCGTTGCAAATTGAATGCATCACTGAAGCCTGTTTTGTCATCATTTTTTCATATTTAATGAACGCGCAATTGTCTAAAAATAAAGTGTTCATCCTTAAAGTTTACTGTAAATCACTGTACATCGGCATATTCCCACACATGAGATAATCGTACAAAATTAACATTCATTACCAATAATTTCAGTAATGAATTATTCAGCTGATATGCAATTATCACATACATTTTTAAAGCAATTACTTTAGCACATAGGTACTCCGTGTCTTTGATTTTACTTGTCTGTATTGCATATGTAAATGTAAGGGGTATTTGTATTTACCATGCTTTTGATTTCAAAGCATTTTTAAATGTTTTTTTGTTGTTGTTCAATGCGTTCAGATTGTGGGGATTTATAGTTAGTAATTAACTACATTTTTAAGGCTTTTAGTATCAGATTATTGCTATAATAAAATGAGACCAAAAAAAAAGAATAGACCATGAAGTTATTGGGTTGAGATGTTTTCTGAGTACTATATCCGTATATTCATTTAATCAGTAATTGTATTCTAAAAGCTCTTATTATTCAAGAAAATGATTAAAAGTGACTTAAATTTACAGTTTCACTTGCATTCATCTTAGATTTGACTATATTTTGAGACCGTATAAACAAACCCAATCTTTGAGGTTAGAGAGACTGAGTTCAAATCCTGCTTCTGTGACCCTGAATTATTCAACCTTGTCTGCAGACAGGAAACAGTGCATGTCAGAATACTGTGGTAAGAATTAATGACGTGATATACGTAGAGTGCCTCGCACAGCATCCAGGTAACGGTGAGACATGTGCTGTCCAAGGGTCTCTGTACCTTTGGAGGCAACTACTTTACGTTTTAGGGCACGTTTACATTCCTTTTCATAGCAAGTTGAAGCTGACAGAGAGCCATGTGTTCGTGAACTTCCTTTCTACATAGCACGTTAAGTACAGAAATGTTGAATAATTGTAGTTGTCGTCAGTATCCGAACTTGCAGGCAGTAGACTTCTACCCAATGCTAAGTCAAATGCCTGAAACCAGACTTTTCTCCGAAGTAGCCTAACCAACAGGAGCCATGTAGGTTTTGTCTGATGCAGGCCTGTCTTTTAAAAAGTAATGTTCAGAACAAAAATAAATGGTTATTTGGGAGCAGTTGAGTAAAACAGCAATCAAATTTCCATGATCAAAAATGAAATAGAAATAAGGGATGGCATAATCTGAGGTAGTATTGTAGGTCATCTCTACCCGCACACACACTTATTCTGTCTCTCTGAGATGACTCACCCGTTGAATTCACATCCCACCAAGCTGACTCTTTTTCAACATAATTTAAGAAAATGCTACATATCACTCTGCATTAGTTTATCCAGCTGAGTGTATTTTTTCACAGAAATATAAACAGGTACTCTGAATATAGCATAAGTTGAATGAATTTTGTTTGAATGAATAAAAGAGTAAGCAAATAGATCATTCATTCTCCTAGCAGCTGACTTCAGAATATTCTTTGGTAGATCATGAACCATGCCAGACTCTGTCTAGGAGGAAAACTGTGTCAACACAGAGCCATCGACTCAAATCATGTGGTCCCTTTTTTTTGAACCTACACACAGAGCCACAGCCGAAATGCTTTCAAGTCCACCCCCCAAAAATATATATATATTAGGAGCAATAGACTCACCTACAGACTGAAATGTTTAATTCAGTGATCGAATGTCTCAGGCTTCTGAAAAAGTTATGAGTTCAATATGAACAGAAACACATTAATTTTTAATTTATTCAAAAACATTTATTGAATATCCAATAATGTATTCCAGTGCTCTGCTGGATGCTCTGAGGAATACAGTGAAGAATAAGACTCATTGTTGTTGTCTTTTGAGGAGCTTATGGTCCGTTTGGGAGAAGTAGAAGTTACCATGATTAGCAAGTTCCAGACAGTGAGGGCCAGGGCGCTGCTGGGTAGCGTCAGCCTGGGAGGTTTCCTAGAAGGCTGACTATTAGGGACTTAGATTGGCACTTAATGTTCACAAACACTGATACTTACGGGATCTATAAAATACGTGTCCAGTGTGAAATCCAGCAGTCGTCGCACATTAGCTGTTATCTGCAGATCAGTCGGCAAACTCCAGACTCTAGATCAAAGAGTAAAATCTGGCCCAACGAGACCTGATAAAAAGCCTTAGATTTGATGAACTTGCCTAGCATTAGATTGTTTTGGGCGTACGTATAAACTTTTAAAATTTTAATAAAGTATCCTGTAAATATAAAATAATATTATCATCTTAGTTTTCTTTTTCCAACATATTCTAGGATCATCCTGTCAAAAAAAAAAAAAAAAAAAAAACCTGAGTTAAGTTAGAATTGTATGAAGCCCTGTCTTTGGTACTTCTCTTTAAGAAGATGCATTAATTTTTTCACACATTTTAATAATTTCCTGACTAAATATATTAAATATTATTGTAGAACTCTGGATTCATATCACACAGAATGCTTGAATTATTTCAACCCCCTCGGTAGTTAAATGGTTATTGGATATTGGCTAATAGAGTGTTCGTATGCTTCCAACTTCTAGGCGATGCCTTAGGTCCTGGGAAGAACATAAATCAGATTTCTTTATCCAAGGGTGGAGGTAGGTAAACAAACATGACTGAAGAAGAGTGAGAGTGTTTTTATTAACCAGTATGCTAAAACTTACCTCCTCAATTTGTCCTGTCCCTGTCAATGTATATAATGTCGGAATCGCCAGTGTGTACAGTTTGGTACTTACTGGTGCCAGGACCACCTTCAGCATCATGATATTTCCCCTTTAACAACTTGTCTAGAACAAGCCCTGACCCGCTTCTCCTGTCCACACAGAACAGTGTTCCTGGCCACACAGCTATTGCACGGTGGCCTCAAAGGGGCCACTGTTTCTGAGAGAAGCTGCTGGTGCCCCACTACAGTGATTCCCCAACAGCTCCAACCACCCCAGAAGAGGAGGCAGGTACATGAGTCAGAACGGAATACCCCTTGGATCATTTATTTGTAGTCACACAAATGTCAGTTTTCCTGGCATTCCTGTTGAGTCTTCTAAGCCATGGAACAAGAAGGGGCAGAAAGAAAGCATGAAGAGCAAGTGATTTAGAGAGATGAGCCCCTTCTCACACACTAGTGAACTGGATGCTCACAAGTCCTGTACTGGTAAGTAGATGCATGTCACCATTACCCTGCAAATAGGTCAAACTAAACTTACAAATAAGCTTTAATAAGAGCTTCAATAGATACATGGATTTTTTTTAACTCCATAATAGCTAGTTAAAGGGATTGAGGAGTAAATGTGGTATGTTTCAGCGCACCTTTATACCTTTTGTAGTTAACACTGCGTATCTTGGACATAGGACCTGCTCATTTGAGTGACTGTCCAGACGTGCACATTGGTGTCACACAAACGTTAACTGAAACCACAAAAAGTCCCTCCTTGAAAATTCTCCCCAAATCTATTGACTTCATCTTTCAATGTGTTTAAGATCCTGGAGAAGAAACTGCTGTTTTTATAAGCAGACATTTCAAGTGCTGCTTGCCGTTCATGTCCATGTTCCTAAAAGGTCAATGCATGTATTTAAACTTCTCCCGAATACCGAAGCACCGCTGCATACTTTCATTCATTTACAGCCTATTTCATCAGTGTAAGCAATTAGTTTTCCTGAATAAATATGTATATTTGGTTCACGTACCCTTGAGGCTCTCGAGGCACAGTTCCAATGCATACATGGAAACTATTCAACTAACTTGCAACTAGTTAAAAATTGGAGAAACCAAGAACATTGACTCTTTTAATTAGGAAAAACAACAACTCTTCCTAATTGAAATTCTAGTGGCTGTGCCCTCATTTTCTCTTCTGATGTTTTCATTCTGAGGTGGCCTATGGCCCATGATGCCTCTACCGTGCCTGCTTCCTAGTGGGCTTCTAAAAGACCTGTTTAGATTCACCCAATGAGAAGAAAACTGTTCACCTAGTAACAGCCACTAGTGGGGATCACAGCTTAGGAGCCTACAGGCTGCAGTCCTTGAGGGCCAAAAGGAGGCCTAGAAGTTAGAACATTGAGTGTCGATTTTGTTTGTTTGTACAATTCAAAGCTGTAACAGAAGATATGATCAGTTTCTGGTTTGCTTTGTGTTTCTTCTAATTAGTTGATCTTGCCAGTAATCTAATCAGGGAATTGGTTTTTAAAAATTCACAGGCACAGGGATTTCTAATGCAGATCTTTCTAAAGTTGAACAGGACAAATTTTTCCAAGTTTCCCTGCTTAGGGGAGAGAAGACAGTGCCGAGAAGTTGCCTGATATATCTGTGGCCATAGAGGGATTCAGGATAAGAAGGATGAAACTTATCGTTGAAACCCTTGGTCCCTGAGCTTTAATTCACTTAATAGTTTTGTACCACCTGGATTCTATAGGAGAGTATTCAAGGAATCCACCTGTCCCAAATACAGTGCCCTTCAATCTTCCCACACGATTGATAAAGAGAGGGAGAGCCCCTTACAGTGCGGAATGTGTATAGTTCCTCCTTTTCAAAGGACAACTATTTGGGGATTAAACTCAGTTAAAGAATGGAAAAGTGGCATCATTTGACTTTGACCCTGACTATTTAGTGATCCCATTACTTTATATATTCACAGCTATACCGATAAAGTCAGATTGGACATTTTGCCCCAGTTGGACTTGTCCCAGCAAGTCCATTCACATGGACTTGCTGAAATAAGGGCCACTGCTAGAGGCTTCCATGGCCCAGCTGCAGATATGGCAGGAGGAACACGTGTGCGTGGACCAGAATTTGCCAGACCCTGGCCAAAATCTTCGTACATTTCAGTGTGGCCTAGTTCTTTCCCCTTATTTTTCAATATGTCTCCAGCATTGTCAGCTTAGAGTTGTTGTTAAAGTATGCCAGGAATTTCATAATGAAGATGTAAAGGGGGAAAATTAAGCTAGAAGGCACTGAAGTGCTGAAAATATACTAGAGCACATTTGGGAATTAATATATGTATGTCAGTCAAGTGAAGATAGAAATTGTCTTGATATTTAAAAAAAACAGAACTGATAATGTGATTTCATGTGAAATTTCTTGATGGTTACTGAGCATAAAAAACGTAAACGATAATGTGATTTCACATGGAACTCCTGATGGTTACCGAGCATAACAGAGGTGGCATGCGTCACACTGAGACAGATGGTGCTCTCACCGTGTTTTTATTGTTTAGTAGAATAAAGCTGTCCACGTAAGCAGCTTTCATACATTTAAGAGAAAGAAGACTCTGAAAGTGGCAGGGAAATGTTACTAGAAGAGGAACTACTGCCGAGACGTGCCTTTCTTGGTAGAGTAGGGGAAGCAGAGGAGAAAAAAATGCGTCATAGCAAGACTACCCAGTATTTAAACAGTTACCTGTTGCAGTGAAGGCTGAATAGCAAGACTATGCCATGGACAAGAGGGATGCTAGAGGCTTATAACACAGTTGCTCAAAAAGGAAAAGATGCCTTCCGTACGATGACTGGACGTTTGCCAGTCTGGTTGTGTGTGTTATGAATGACTCAGCTGGGGTGTTGAATCAGCAATGACTTCACCCACCTGGGGACAGGCCGCTAGAATCCCGGCTCAGAATCATGACGCTACTTTGTCTCTAACTCATAATAGTAAATGCATGATATAATCTTTCACCATCAAGTGGTGAAACCTGAAGACGAAGTACAAAAACATTAATTCCCGTGATGTGTGAAAAGTTTCCACATCGGCTAATAGATGGCAAAGGCAAAATGAATGGTGCAGGCACATGTAACGTAAATGCTTCTGTCTTTGCCCGTGTTTTAGCACTTCCAGCAAGCAGTGTATTTCAGCCTATTGTGGACTGTCAGTAACACGCCCACCTGATGAAAGTCTTTGATGAGTTTATTCGATGCTGTATAACTCCGCGTTGCTAAGTTTGGAAAAGTGCAAAACTAGGCAGTAATTCACATTTTGCAATTGTTCAATTTTCAAATTTACCCAAATTGAGAAAGCAATGCATAATATCATTTTAGGAAAGAGTACCTTTTCTTCAAAGAAATCAAAGCGTTTTACAAAAATCAGGTTTTTCTAATCCATATTTACTACAGACTTTGTGAAGTAAATAGGGCGTTTGTGTGTAGCATTTGTTCTGTGTGGTAGAGGAGAGAGCTGCTGGAGAGGGTCACTGAGGCTACGCCTGCGCACGCTTCAGAAAGAAAGGGAGCGTGCACTTGTGTGTATTGAGATGTTACATGTACCTCCCAGGAGCTAACTATGCAGTTTGTCTAGATAAACAGTTTCATGAGTAGTTAATACCTTAAAATTATTTTGCAGTAAAGGCACAAGGAAAAGGTGTGAGTCCTACTTTGTTGAGCTGAGATATGTGGGACATAAAGGTGACGTAGGGTCCTCAAAGTTCCTTTTCCTCTTGGAACTGTAGCCATACTCCTGTCCAATCAGTGAATCTTAAGGAGGAAAAGTGAAGAAAATTAAAGAAAAAACTTAACATTCCTTCAAATAATAAAATTAAACCATTTTTAAAAATTAAAACTCTGTAGTATTCCCAAGAGGTCAGCAATAGAAGGCAAGAGCTAAGCAGTTTTAATGGAAGTTAAATTTGCTAGTTGTTTAAAGGAGGTCAGAAACCAACCCAAGTGAAAAATGTCCTAAATTTGGTCAATAGTTGAAAAAGAAGATAAAAATGGAATGCTTAATTTAGTGTTGTAATTAAGAATTCCTCTGCTGCAAGGTCTTTTCACAGTTGAACTCCTTCCTCAGGCTATGCTGCCAGCCATTGTTGGAGGGGCCAAAGGCATCAGACAGCCAGGTCTGTGCTCTGTACCCTCGGCGAGGCTTGGTCATGCCAAGCTGTGATCTAAAGAAGACAGTTAACTTAAGACCACAATGGGAAGGAGAGTCACTGAATATTAAATCTGCATGGAGCCTTCGAAGTCCCCCAGCACCTCGTGTTACACATGAGACTACTAAGAGATCCAATTCTGATTCAGGGCTCTTGTCACTGGACCATGATATGCAGAGGATGCTGAGATGGAGAGGCTCCTCTGGGGCAGCTGACGCTGGTCCCCAAGCCAAGGTGGGAAACTAGTGCAGTGAATTCTAGTGTGCAATTCACTGCACCCCTTCCAGAGAGCGCTAATTGCTTTAAACAGGATTTCATGCCACAGAAGGTATTGGCCAAATATGACTCGGGGTAATGCTAAATGATTTACTTTATACCAATTCTTTAGTAACTTAGTAATCAGCTTCGTGTATTTGTTACAATGCCAATTTTTTCTCACAATGGTTTGAAAAACATGCCCCCCAAAGGATAAGAAATATAGATATTCTATCCAAAGGACACACATAGTTGTTTTTTTTACAGGCACTTTATTTTTCTAAATTAAGGGTGCTTTCTAAGTTATATAATCCCCACAGTCCTTAGGTTTCTCATCAGTAAAGTTTTGCCATTGGACCAGAACAGATACATGTCAGCTCTGTGAGTCTGTAACTGTCCTGTGCACCCCAAAGATTATGGGTTAATGTTGGTAGTTCTTTCACTTAATTTCTAGGTGTTTCACTTCTGGCATTGCTAACCCCTTTAGAGAATATATATATATATATATGTTTGTGGATATTTTCAGTAAACTTCCTAATGTTCAACTAATGTTCAAATACAAATTAGTCTTGTAAAATATATTGCCTTTCTTACTTTCTTAACATGACACTCATGGAAATTTTTCTGCAACGTTCTTTATTTACCCTATCCTTTTGCTCAAATATGTAATATATAGTCTAGTATTGAAGCAGTAGCTTCAAATGAAATGCATTGGATCTTAGAGTTGCAGGGAACTTCTCAGATTAGCTAACATCTCCTTCCAATGCAGGAATCCCTTTCAAAATAGTCCTGACAGAAGTCACCTGTCCAGGGTCCAGATATTTCCAAGGATCTCAAGCTTGCTTCCTTCCAAGGCAGCCCATCTGACTATTACATACTTATTTTTAGAACTATCTTCATATTTTCACTTTTGATCCCAGTTTTTAACCAACATTTTTTGCTAAGAGCTCTCTTTCACAAGTTCTCCTTATTAAATTCCTTTGTGACTGTCACATGGCATACTTTGCAGATTGCTCAGTGTACTACGAAATAACCCATGTGCTGATATGGTCCTAGCAGGGGAGAGACTAGCGGAAGGACTACATCTCTTGAACTGAAAATTATGCTTCTACTAATATGGCCTAAAAATCCAGTGATTTAGCAGCCACTTCATTGTTGACTCTTGTGAAATTGGCAGTCAGCTAAGTGCTCCAGATCTGTCCCAACTGCAGTGAAGCCAGATTTTCCCACTTCACACATCAGGAAATGAGTGGTGAGCTTCAGGTTAGGACTCACTTATTTTCTCTTGAGGTCAAGCTTAGTGGTTTTTGAACCTTGTTCTGATTTATTGATATAAGTTTGAATCCTGATGCTTTAATCTTATGTGAGTTCTCCCTATGAAATACATTTTATATGCATATTGGAATATTGTTAAGGACGTATTGATAAAAATACTTCAGGGTAATTCCAGAGCAAACCAACAGAAGATCTTGAGATCTTTCCAAGAAGACATTTTTTGATCAATTAACACTGAATTCAGTTGTGTGGTAGTATTATTCCATTTAACTATGTTTTGCCTACCTACTCTTCCTAAATTTCAAGTCCATAATATACGCTGTTGAAAACAATATTAGAGGAATTGTTTGTCTACAAATCTAAAAACATCTGTGAAAAAAGGAAAAAGTGTTTATTCATGAACACTTGTAGTATACACTTACTGGTTCCCAGTGGTCACTGGCTTATTTTATAGATGTCCATGAATCATTTTTAATAAAATTTCCTTGACATTACCAACCATGGTACTAGATCTTAAAATTATGGTTTGCTTGAACAGTGAATGTGAGCATATCTAAGTTGGTTTACTTGTATTCTTGTATTCTTTTATATTCAAATATACAAAATTTGCATATAGAGATGTGCATATATATCTAATATAAATGTGTGTGCTTGTACAAACATACACTATATCAAGTCCTTTATTCCTGTTCTTTTTACTGATGCTCTTAACCCTTTAAGTTTTTCTTTATTTTTACTTTTTTTGGTACTCTCTTTTTGATTATATAATTGGCATTATATAATCTTGCCAGTTAAGTGCCCCTGACCCTTCCTGATTTACTGTCTTACACCAGATATTGGTGGAAGGGTATGTGTGTACATATGTTTGTGTGAGTATACTTATTTTCCTATCTCTAGGAGTTTTTATAAGTCTAAGATTATTTCAGACTCCAGCCTTTCAGACAATTTTATTTTAGTTCCATGCCATTTTTTAAACTCATCTCACTATGTCCCCTTCATTTTACATATCCTTTTAATATCTGCATTAATAAGCTTCCTTCTAGCTCAGCTATTATTATTTTGCTGCCTTTCTCTTCTTTACTTCTTCATATAGATCATTATAGCAGTCCTTCTTCTTTTAGAATCTCCCAGTTGCTTTGAGAAATACCCCATTTTAGAATCTCTAGTTGTGGAATTATGCTTATCTATTCATTACATTTTTAAAATCTGACCTAAAACTCAGGGCATATGACTGAACACACCTATCCTTACCTTCATAATCATAACTGCAATGTAATATTACAGCTTTTTCTTTAAGTTCTTGCCTACATCTCATCAATATCCCTCCCTCATTCCGTCCAGAAGAAAACAAGCATGGCTGAAAACATACCCAACAAGTCACGTGAACAGTGACTGAACGAACTGCGGCTGAAGACTGAGAAAAAGAAAGCTTGAGGGGCCATGAAACTGTCTTCAAGTATTTGAAGGGCTGACTTGAGGAAAAAGAGTTACTTTTAATCTGTGTACTCAGAGGAATTAGAATTAAGACCAGTAACTGAACTGATTGTAATTTCACTATAAAGGCAGCTCAGTCTAAACTGGCCAAATACAGTATGACCAATTCTCAGGACAGCCGTCATCAGAAGTGTTCAGTGATGGCCTGGCCATCACATGGCAGGGTCAGCATAGATGGGGTTCATGTGTGTTGGCCTGGTGACATATGTGACCCTTCAACTGTGGGATTACATGGTTTTTATGTTCTAATTTCTTTACCTTGTTCAAAAGAGATTTAGGAGGTGTCTAAGAAAACCAGAGTGTGTATCTATACACATTTCTTCCTTTTCCTTCTGAAAGTTAAAATTGCCTGTGAGGCAGGAATTTATCAGATGTTCTGCTTCTAGCTGAGTAATGCTCCCAATAGATGTACCATTACTGGAGTTTCCCTCAGCACCTTGTTAGCATTCTGCCTCCCTGTTTGATAATCTGCTTTTGGAAATCAGCCTCCTTATCTCTCATCGGGCATCTGTGATCTTCTCCCACAGCAACTTCAGTTATTTCTTACTTAACTCCAATACTCTCCATTGTGCGCACATCTTCTAGAACTGTTTTTTCCTCTAGAATCGTATTTACATTTGTGTTTGCTTGTTCTAAACAGACTGTGCTAGTGCTGCCCAGTTTGTTGGTTGTACTTCCTTGGATCAGTGTGTGCCTCTGTCACCATCTCCGTACAAAGCCACACATCCCCCTGCGTCTTGGTGTAACTCACTTCTCTGCGTTAAAATTTAGATTATGCTTCCTGGTGCTAATATTTCAGTTTTTATTTTATTTTATTGTCTATACTTTGCCCATTAGTATATTTACTCCTAAAGCCATGAGTATTGGGTATAAAACTTCTATTATTTATCTTTGTCAAACATACTGTCTTCTGCCCCTGGCCAGGTGGCTCAGTTGGTTGAAGCATCATCTTCTACACCAAAAGGTTGCAGGTTTGATTCTTGATTAGAGCACATACCTAGCTTGCAGGTTGGATCCCTGGTTGGGGTGCATATGGGAGGCAACCAATATTTCTCTCTCACATCTCTCTCTCTCTCCCTCTCCCTCTCCCCTTACTCCCTCTCTCAAATCAATAAACATATCCTAGGGTGAGGATTTAAAAAAGAAGAAGAAAGCGCATACTGCCTTCTGCAGTGTTCTCTTAAAGCATTTCCCTGGGCCTCACCCCAGCTCTGCCATGTGTCTCCAGTTTTCCCTTTGAACCCTCTTGGAAACACACATTTCCTGTTCGTTATAACGACTCCTCCATCTCGAGCCAGAGAAGTGAATTGTAACTCTATTACACAATTTTAAAAAAACATTTTTAATTGAAAAAAATATTTGTTAACACTTTTTTTCAACCGCCCTTCTCATACCAAGTCATTACCTCAAAGATAAAAATATTCCACCAATGCCTTCAATTTCAGGCCCAAAACTTTGAAAGTCCTAGAGGCAAATTGAAGCACTTTCTGTAATTATCGTTTGTTTTAACATTAGTCAACAGTAGCGGGTAGGAGTTGGCAGATTTAATAGTATGTCCTTTTGAAAAACAATGAACTTCTTGATTGACCATGTAGAATCACCAACCTACCAGCCAGGAAAGAGTTATCAATGGACCCACCAGCCCTCCTTCCCTGGAGGCTACGGCAGGCACCCTCCCGGGGCTGGTGGCTGTGCCTCTGCTCTCGGCCTGGGGTGCTGCACTTTTTTTACAAGATCTGAACTCACCGGCAGTGGGCACGGCTGTTTATAGATTTTATGGCTTTAGTGAGATCTAGTTTTCTCTTTTTCTTTTCCTTGATGATAGCTTCAATTCCCTAATCTTCTGACCCTCCATTTGATTCAATACCAACCTCACTGAAATCTTTTTCTTCTGGTTTTTATCTTGGATTATCTTTCCCATCTTCTCTAAGAATGCTTCATTCTTTCTAACAAGCTAGAGGATACATAGATATTCCTCAAACTCTTTCACTTTCTTTACTAGACAGTTTTTATCTCAATCCTTCCTTAGGAAAATTGGGGAGAAACTTATTACCAATCTCAGCAGAAAGAATTATTGATTCAACTCAACAGTTTTCATTATACCCCTTCCTTTTTAACTAAGTAATTCTAATCTATGGCCTGTTTATTGTAGGTTTTATTTTCAAAAATCTTTCTGTAAATTCCAGTCATATTTTCTATGACTTTAATTATTGAGGATGGAATCTATAGTTTTATTCATCCATGATATGACCAATGCTGAAAAACAAAAGAGAAACTAACATTTTCATGGTAACTGATGTTTGCTAACACAATGTTTACTTGAATTAAAATGCTATATTTTAGGTCCATGCTAAGCTCATTAGCTAACACAACTACAATTTCATGTAGCTGTTACTTGCATAATGTATCTTGCAAATATTTACCAAATAGCAATATGCACCAGATGCTATTCTGAATGGTGGAATACACTTATGAACAGGGCAGGTGTCTTCATCTAAGGAGCTCGCACTATGCAGAGAGAGAAGTAGACTTATGAGAGAAACTCAGTATGCCAAGTGCTATCATGTGGGCATATATATATATATAGATTAATGGGTGCCCAAAGGACCATCTTAGCTTGGTGGTAGAGGTTTGGAGAATCTTCCTAGAGAAGATTACTAAATTTAGAGAGATGGATGAGATGTCACATAAACAGAGAATTCTGAACAGAGGAAATTTTTATGTCTGGACAAAGGCACAGAAACACAAAAGAGTGTGGCATACAATGGGAGCAATTAAGTTGTACCAGACAATCGGAATGGGTGGGGGGGGTGGGAGAATGAGAATGTGTATGTTTGTAATAGGTAGAGAGAAAAGTATTGACATTGCATGAGATGATATTGGACCTTATATAGCATGCTAAGAAATTTGAACGTTTTACTGTAGGCAATGACTTTTTCAGTTGAGAAATGTGACTACAATATTAAGGGTGACTTAGAGATAGAAGTAGGACAACCAACTTGGAGGGAAGAGAACGTTGTGAGGTCCTAAAACTAAGGTAAAGGCAATGAGAATGGAGAAAAGAGGGATTCAAATAACATTTAGGAAGTAGAAGAGACTGAGTTTAAAGACTGAGTAGATTTACATGTGGTTAGGGGACCAGCTGACTCTGGAGTGTCCGGCCAGAATATCTGGGTAGATGGTGGTAAAAGCTGAATCATGGAGGAGATGACACAGTTTGGGAGGGGTGGGAAATGTGATTAATTCAATTGGTGGAAAGATAGAATTTGGAGTGCCCATAAGACAGACAAGTGGAAATATGTCTGATTAGGGTCTGAAACTACAGATTTTTGAGACCATCTGGATATGTGTAGTTTATAGTAAAAGTCAGGGGTTTGGGCAAAAGCATCCAAGAAATAGAAAGTTTGAAGAAAAGAGAAACAAGGACCCAGAATCCTAGTAAGTTTCATAATTTAAGAGGAAACTGATTTTATTTCTCTAGGAGACGGGGGAAAGGCAGAATAGAAATACTGAAGAGAATAGTGAGATTTGGAATGCCAGCTGGAAAAGAAGCTCTGGAGTTCCACGTATAAAAGGGTGGCTGTGAGCAGGAGTGGTGCCGAGAATCCCTCAAAGTTCTGCCAGCAGACATGTCTCGTTTCACACAGCAGGTTATTCTTCCTGGTATACAAAGCTGCGGTTGTCCTTACCAACTTGGTTTCTCACTACCACGATACCTGGTTGGCAAGATTATTCTAAACTGAGATAATCTTGCAAGGAGGAATTCTGTTTATACTTAAATTTTGGTGATCTGCAGTCATAATGAGGATCATCTCTCTGCCATCATCTGGATCCTTGATGAAAATGTCAAAGAACCCCTGAGACGAGGATCAAACACTGCTGAAATCTGCTCTCCCTCCTCCAAACCTCTACACAGATGCAGTTGCAAAATAGCGGCATCTAAGCATCTGGCCGGGCTTGGTCAGCCAGCCTCAGAGTGAGCAGGCCAAAATCTGTCAGCACCAGACGCTGCCAAGTCCAGGAGACAGCTGAAATGATCTGATTAGAAAGAGGAAACCCTGACATATCTGTGGCCAAAATGATCAGCAGTAGAATTGAAAAGGCACTTGGAGGGGGAGGAAGGAAAAGAGGAAGAAGAAAGAAGAGGAAGGAAACAACTTTTGGAAAGAAAATACCCTGGGTGCCCATGGAGAGTTAACTACCCTAACACTGCAGGCCTAAAGAAGGAAGTAGGGTCTCTGTCCGCCATGTGTGCAGAAGAAAGAGACCACAGAAGACCTGGACAGGGTTCAGATTCACCCCAAGGGGAAGGTTGAGTCTTCCGCTGATCGAGGATGTTTTAGTCCCGTGTGTCCTCTCCAACTTCATCCCTGCCCTTTCATTCTTACCCCGGTTCGTTTTGGGAGTTTTCTGGGTGGGCGGATTATCCTGTATCTTAGTGCAAGAGTCACCAAACTACTACATCACAGAGGCCAAATCCAGTTCTTTGCCTGTTTTTTTTTTTAATAAATAAAGTTTTATTGGAACACAGCCATGCTTATTCATTTATGTATTGTCTATGGCTGCTTATACATAAAATGGTGAAATGGACCAGTGGCAATAGAGAATATGGGGTATAAAGGCCTTAAAATATTTGTACTCTAGCCCTTTATGGAAAAAGTTTGCTGACCTCTGCCAGAAAATGAAAACATTGTAGCTTAAAAGGCAGCTGTGCCTAAATTCATCTTATATAGTCAAACTGCTCTATAGCATGAACACCCACACACATACACAGGAAACTGGGAATGAAATGGCTAAAAATGCATTCTAACGATGAATTATATATTTTTTACATGTTGCAAAGACTTTGTTTGGATTCCCCTCCTCTTCTTACCCCCAGGCTTCATCTTAATCTTCCCAAGTGAAATCTGTCCTTTGCTTCGTGTTGTCTTGTAACCATATTTCAATAGCACTTAATCAGTGATAAAACTGCTTTGATTTATTCCCAGCTGTGGATAGTATTGTTGAAATCTTCTGTGTAAGTGTTCCGACGTGTTATGATTGGAGCAATAGCATTTAAGAGTCCAGAGGCAAGTCACAAAATTAACAACTGTTCCGACGCCTAAATTAACTGAACAGACAGCAGTGAGTACAATGAGAAAGTTCTGTAGAAACTTACTCGGCAGTATGTAAAGCGTTGAAATGGCTTGCCCATTAGAAGTATTATATCCGAAGGACAAGTTCTCAGTGGATACACTCCCCGAAGTCAGTACCGGAATTTGGTATAAAGGACAGCTGGCTGCTCTTTTCTTCCTGCAACATATAGATTGTTGATAGCATCTAACGTGACATTTCTTCACTCTGCAGCAAGGCTGAGCCCCTGGTATGTGCCTTGTGGTGGGCTCTGCTGATGCATCTGAAGTCATCTTAAAAGAACAACAAAAAAAATAGTCTATGTTAAATGCAGAAAACTTAGAGTACAGAAAGCACAAAGAAAAATGACCCATAATTCTAGCACCTAGCAATGTCAGCCTTTTAGAGTGTAGTCTTCCAAACTATTTTTGTAACTCTTGTATTAATCATAAAATGAGAAAATGAGATAGAAAAAAATCTGACTCTAGATAATATTTAGCATAATTATGTTCCTAACTTCCCCACTCAAATTCTGGCACTATTTTTCTTTACATAAACCTTCCTTAAATGGTGTCTTTTTGTTTGTTTGTTTAAAAATATACTAATTTATTTCCTGAATTAAACCTGGTAGATTAACAACGGGAGATGTCATTCCCATTCAAATATTTGATCTCACCTTTAACTTAAATGGTGTTTTATTTCACCAGCAGATTGCTTGTAGTTTGAGTTGTACTGTACTTTAGAATTGGCCATGATGTGCCATAGTTTGCTTGTTTCCTAAACTAAATTTATGCAGATTGGAGAGAGAAGTTTTTAGTTACATATTTTAGTTGTCTTTGGTCAGTTTCACTCAGCTCTCCATCCATCATTTACAAATACTCTCCCCTGTAGTGAGCTGTTGTTAAATGGCGTTACTGGTCATCATGACTGCAAGGTACTTACTGTACTCAAGGCTTTTACTGGCGTACCCTGAATAAAAACTAAAGATATTCTTTTTTTTTCAGGAGACAGTTATCTTTTGGTATCCTTAGAAGTTCTGTAGCTGTCATAAGCCTTCTTTATTTGTAACAGTGATATTTGGACATTTCTGAACAAGAGCTGAAAATTGTCACACCGTTAAGTTGTTCAGTATCCCTCCATTGCTGTGGGTCCCATTGTGTATCTTCCCAACTAGACTGTGAGCCCCTTGAAAGCCAAGACTCGATAGTTTAGCTCTTGATTTCTGGCACATCGCCCAGTGTTCAGGGTCTGGCATACAAAGAATACATGTTTGACGAATGCCCAAGATCACCTATTCATGTGTATCAGAGCTCATGTGTCCTTAGTCCCCCTCTGTGCCCTTTATTTCCTTTTATGGTAATTGATACAGTATGGCCGTTAAAAAAGTAGGCTCTTGGGTTCAAAATCTCTAGGCACAATAAAGAAATCTTAGCTCTTCCACTTCTTAGCCATGTGACCTCAGTCTTATCATTTGTAAAATGGTGACAATAGAATTTACAACATAAGA